>PGSH02013626.1:0-43973 GCA_002915635.3 Ambystoma mexicanum
ACCCTGGGATATTCCACCTACACCATGGCACACCTTATCGTTAGACTTTATTATAAGACCTACCTCCATGTAATGGATTTAACACCAGTCTCGTTATTTTGGATCTTTTTTCCAAAATGGCCACTTTATTCCCTTAAAGGGATTACCTCCTGCTTCAATTCTGGCCAAGGAGTTTCTCGAAAACATTGTTCGAATACACGGATTTCCCTCCGTATTGGTCTCTGACCGAGGTAGTCAATTCATTTCACATTTTTGGAAGAAATGTTGTCAATTGGCGCAAATCGACGTGAGGTTATCGACCAGTCACCATCCCCAGACCGATGGTCAAACGGAGAGGACCAACCAGACTCTTGAACAGTACCTGCGTTGTATGTTACACCAGACTGAAAGTAATTGGAAGGACATTCTATGGATCTCCGAATATGCATACAATAACTCTGTACATTCTGGAACTGGACAAAGCCCCTTTTATACCATATACGGGCACCACCCTCGAACCTCAGAACTTGACTCGCCTCAACACTTAGAAATGCCCGCAGTGAACCATCTGCACGCTACTATTACACAAGCCTTTAAGGAAGCAACTGAACATTTGAAACATGCGAAAGAAAAGTACAAGAAAAACGCTGATCAGCATCAAAGTGATGCTCCACAATACCAAATTGGGGATCAAGTTTGGTTGGCCACAAAACACATACCTCTAAAAAGAAAGCAGACCTTCAACCCTAGATATTTGGGACCTTACCTTATTAAGGCCATTATCAACCCGGTGGCCGTCAAATTGGAATTACCTGCTAGTATGCGAATTCACCCCATTTTCCATGTGTCACTTCTGAAGCCAGTACAACCTGGGACAAGACTAACCAAGACTAACCAAGCCACCTGACCCCGTCCTTATAGACGGGGAACCCCGTATTTGAAGTGAAAAGTATCCTGGACTCCAAAATGGTTAAGTCAAGACTTTTTTATTTAATCGACTGGAAAGGTTACGGACCACAAGAACGGTCATGGGAACCTAGTGACCACGTTCATGCACCCAGGTTGGTGAGAAGATTCCACTGGAATTTCCCAGACAAACCAAGGCCAACGGGAGGAACGACTTTAGGAGGGGGCCTTGGGGGGGAGTGCTGTCATGATACCTACCCCCGGGCATCCAGACCAAGTCCATCAACCCCAGAAGCAAGCATCATGTTACCTGGAGCAAAACCAGCAACCCCTGTTAGGGGTTATCTGGGTACAGTCCTGGTGCCTATGGCGCCAGGCTCATATGGGACATCAGTCCTGGCGCCATAGGCGCCAGGCTCATATCCAAAACTTAACCTGATGCAGACCATGCTGCACAGGGATCCAACCCATGTGAGGCTTGAAGGACTATTTTATTTTAGGGACATATTTTGTTACTCGGGGTGTGGCTGTTGGAGGAATCACTTACCTGGGACTACTTTGAAGGCTATTTAAACCACGCCGAAGAGCAGAACATGCTTCGCGTTATTCTGCATCCAGCAGCGTAACGCTCACCGCTGTCTGCAGTCAGCATCCAGCATCCTGCCAACGCCCGACTCGATCCAGAGCACCTAGAAAGAAGGGAAAGAAGAAGAAAGGTTAGAACAAAGAACTTTACGGATTTCTTACGTGATTTCGATTCAGCGCGCATCTTGCGAAAGCTAGAAAACAGACTTTGCATCGCCCAGCAGGCAGCGCCGCGCCATAACTCACCGTTCCTCGCAGCATCTCTACGATCCGTGTGCTGTCTCCATCACCTGGTTGCCGCCTTCCAGCACCTAAGGGGGACAAAGAAAACAACAAGGTGTGCCAAGGGAAGCAAACAAAGACAATCTCTTGCCACCATATGCTTACATGATTTTACCGCAGGTGGTATTATCCACCAGCACCGCCAAATCTTCCTACGCTGCACCTGCAAGAAAGAGAAAGCACGAGTTAAGCCTTGGCATCATTTACCGGACAGTGGTTAGCAAAAACACAGACTCTTACCTGAACGCTTTCAGCTGCCAAAAGACGAATCATCTTTTGGGTCTAAGTTGGCAAAAGAAACAAGGAATTGGACAAGAGTGATTAATCGACATTTTGAACTCATTAGAACTATATACTTACGGCCTTTGCCCGAGGTTTGGAGCCAAGATTTGCCCAGAACTCTTCCAATATCCCTCAAGCCAGTGAAGTTAACTGGCCATGCAACGCCGCCCTTGCATTCTTCGCAGGAATGGAGAGCTCATCATACAAAACTAAAGGTGAGCTTTGTGAAAGGGAATGTCAGAAGTGACAAGTGAGGACGCAGTGCGGTGTTAATACTCAAATCCACGGGTGGCTAATTCCCTTTCCCCGTCTTTAGGTGACTACTTCTACGGGTTAAGCATATGAAGTTAGGTGGGCCAGTCCAGTCAGTCATCTCTGCACTACGCATCACGTTGGTGGAGACCGCGGCTGTCCAGTTCCGCTCGACACCCCTGTGGAAGCCAGGTGAGCGTAACAAGAGCTCCCTCTCTACCAGGTTGTTATCTGCTCTCCTCATCAAGTTTCCATAGAGCTGCCTTCTCTACTGGGCTGCAGTCTGCTCTCTTCATCAAGTTTCCATAGAGCCCCCCTCTCTACCCAGCTTCAGTCTGCTCTCTTCATCAAACTTCCATAGAGCTCCGCTCTCTACCAGGTTGCAGTCTACTCCTTCATCAAGCTTCCATAAGCTCCCCTCTCTACCAGGCTGCAGTCTGCTCTTTTCATCAAGCTTCCATAGAGCTCCCCTCTCTACGGGCTGCAGTCTGCTCTCTCTCATCAAGCTTCCATAGAGCTCCCCTCTCTAACCAGGCTGCAGTCTGCTCTCTTCATCAAACTTCCATAGAGCTCCCCTCTCTACCAGGCTGCAGTCTGCTCTCCTCATCAAGTTCCATAGAGCTCCCTCTCTACCAGGGCTGCAGTCTGCTCTCTTCATCAAGCTTCCATAGAGCTCCCCTCTCTACCGGGCTGCAGTCTGCTCTCTTCATCAAACTTCCATAGAGCTCCCCTCTCTACCGGGCTGCAGTCTGCTCTCTTCATCAAGTTCCATAGAGCTCCCCTCTCTACCGGGCTGCAGTCTGCTCTCTCATCAAGACTTCCATAGAGCCCCCTCTACCCGGCTGCAGTCTGCTCTCTTCATCAAGCTTCCATAGAGCTCCCTCTCTACCAGCTGCAGTCTGCTCTCTTCATCAAGCTTCCATAGAGCTCCCCTCTCTACCAGCCTGTCAGTCTGCTCTCTTCATCAACTTCCATAGAGCTCCCTTCTCTACCAAGGCTGCAGTCTGCTCTCTTCATCAACTTCCATAGAGCTCCCCTCTCTACCGAGCTGCAGTCTGCTCACTTCATCAAGCTTCCATAGAGCTCCCCCTCTACCGGGCTGCAGTCTGCTCTCTTCATCAAGCTTCCATAGAGCTCCCCTCTCTACCGGGCTGCAGTTCTGCTCTCTTCATCAAGTTTCCAGAGCTTCCCTTTCTACTGGGCTGCAGTCTGCTCTCCTCATCAAACTTCCCTAGAGCTCCCCTCCCTACCGGGCTGCAGTCTGCTCTCTTCATCATCAAGCTTTCGATAGAGCTCCCTCTCTACCGGCTGCAGTTTGCTCTCTTCATCAAGCTTCCATAGAGCTCCCCTCTCTACCGGCCTGCAGTCTGCTCTCTTCATCAAGCTTCCATACAGCTCCCCTCTCTACCGGGCTGCAGTCTGCTCTCTTCATCAAAGTTCCATAGAGCTCCCCTCTCTATCGGGCTGCAGTCTGATCTCATCATCAAACTTCCATAGAGCTCCCCTCTCTACCGGGCTGCAGTCTGCTCTTTTCATCAAGCTTCTGTAGAACTCCCCCTCTACCGGTCTGCAGTCTGCTCTCTTCATAAAGCTTCCAGAGCTGCCCTCTCTAACGGGCTGCAATCTGCTCTCCTCAGCAAGTTCCATAGAGCCCCCCTCTCTAACGGGCTGCAGTCTACTCTCCTCATCATGCTTCCATAGAGCTCCGCTCTCTAAAGGCCTGCAGTCTGCTCTCTTCAACAAGCTTCCATAGAGCTCCCCTCTCTACCGGGCTACAGTCTGCTCTCCTCATCAAACTTCCATAGAGCTCCCCTCTCTATCGGGCTGCAGTCTGCTCTCTTCATCAAGCTCCCATAGAGCTCTTTCTCTACCAGGCTGTAATCTGCTCTCCCCATCAAGTTTCCATAGAGCTGCCTTCTCTACTGGGCTGCAGTCTGCTCTCCTCATAAAGTTTCCATAGAGCCCCCTCTCTACCCAGCTTCAGTCTGCTCTCTTCATCAAACTTCCATAGAGCTCTGCTCTCTTCTAGGTTGCAGTCTACTCTCTACATTAAGGTTCCATAGAGCTCCCTTCTCTACCAAGCTGTAGTGTGCTCTCCTCATCAAGTTCCATAAAGCTGCCCTCACTACCAGGCTGCAGTCTGCTCTCTTCATCAAACTTCCATAGAGCTCCCCTCTCTACCATGCTGCTGTCTGCTCTTCTCATCAAGTTCCATAGAGCTCCCCTCTCTATCAGGCTGCAGTCTGCTCTCTTCATCAGACTTCCATAGAGCTCCCCTCTCTCCCAAGCTTCCGTTTGCTCTATTCATCAAGCTTCCATAGAGCTCTACTCTCTACCAAGTTGTAGTCTGCTCTACTCTTCAAGTTCCACAGACCTCCCCTCTCTACGGGGCTGCAGTCTGCTCTCTTCATCAAGTTTCATAGAGCTCCCCTCTCTACCGGGCCACGGTCTGCTCTCTTCATCAAACTTCCCTAGAGCTCCTCTCTCTACTGGGCTGCAGTCTGCTCTCTTCATCAAGGTTCCATAGAGCTCCCCTCTCTACTGGGCTGCAGCCCGCTCTCTTCATCAAGCTTCCATATAGGTCCCCTCTCTACCAGGCTGCAGTCTGCTCTATGCATCAAACTTTAATAGATCTCCCCTCTCTACGAAGCTGCAGTCTGCTCTCTTCATCAAGCTTCCATAGAGCTCCCCTCTCAACCGGGCTGCAGTCTGCTCTCTTCATCAAGCTTCCAGAGCACCCCTCTCTACCGGGCTGTAGTCCGCTTCCCTTTTTAAGCTTCCATAGAGCTCCCCTTGTCAAACTATATTCGCATAATGTCGTCTGATTATGAACATTGGCCTAAGCGCATTCGCATTTGTACTGAAAACCACATTTAAACAGACCTGAATAGATTTGACTTTGCCGCCATCTCAGAACCATCCGCCATTTTTTTATTTTAACTCCTGCTTTCTGTCCTAAAATGTTAAAGTGTGTTTCTGGCTGCAGCAGAGCAAAATGAACTTTAAACTATGTCCACATTGAGGCTGCTGAGAGCAGAACGTTTGTTTTGTGCTAAGAAACCTAGGAGCCAAATTGAACCTCAATTCAAGTGTTTTCTGCACTAATAGCTTCATCCTTATACAAACACTGGTTCTGAATGTTGGGACAACTAAAACTATGTGCCTTTGCGGAAACCCAATGAATTCATTTCTTGAAACTGGACTTGCTTTAAGCTCAAGAACAAGGAAAGATCTACACGGCCAAACAAAACAAAGTTTGCCACCATTGTATTTTTGTGAACAAGAAAACATGTCAAGTTTGTAAAAACAATATTGTTATATTTGTTATGTGAACTGGGCATGAACCCTTTTTTTGTAACTTATTAGTTTGGAGAGGGGCTGGATGAAGCGACCGGGACTGTGTATAAATAATGCATGCTTTGTGATGTCCAGCACTCTCTTCCCTCACGGTGTCTACTGGTACACACTGTGAGGCACTTGAGAGCCAGATAGCTATCTGTACTTTGATTAAAAAGAATACTTATAACTCTGAAATCATGATTGGTATATTTCATTTTGGTGATACTAAGCCTCGATATATCCGTTGGACATTAACCCTCTCTACCGTCCTGCAGTCTGCTCTCTTCATCAAGCTTCCCTAGAGCACCCCTTTCTACCGGGATGCAGTCTGCTCTCTTCATCAAGCGTCTCGAGATCTCCCCTCTCTACCAGGCTCCAGTCTGCTCTCTTCATTGAACTTCCATAGAGCTCCCCTCTCTAGCAGGCTGCAGTCTGCTCTCTTCATCAAGCTTCCATAGAGATCCCCTCTCTACCAAGCTGCTCTCTTCATCAAGCTTCCATAGAGCTCCCCTCTCTACCAGGCTGCAGTCTGCTCTCTTCATCAAGCTTCCAAAGAGCTCCCCTTTCTACCTATCTGTAGTCTGCTCCTTCATCAAACTTTCATAGAGCTCCCTCTATACCAAGCTGCAGTCTGCTCTTCTCAACAAGTTCCATAGAGCTCCCCCTATACCAGGCTGCAGTCTGCTCTCTTCATCAAGATTCCATACAGCTCCCCTTTCTACCAATCTGTAGTCTGCTCTCTTCATCAAACTTCCATAGAGCTCCCCTCTCTACCAAGCTGCAGTCTGCTCTCCTTATCAAGTTCCATATAGGTCACCTCTCTACCAGGCTGCAGTCTTCTCTCTTCCTCAAGATTCCATCGAGCTCCCCTCTCTTCCAGGTTATAGTCTCCTCTCCTAATCAAGTTCCATAGAGCTCCCTTCTCTACCGGGCTGCAGTCTGCTCTCTTTATCAAGTTTTATAGAGCTCCCCTCTCTATGACACCAGAGTGTGCTCCCTCATCACACCTCTCCACATCTTTCTTTTCTCTCACACCGGAATCTGATTTCTCCATCACACCTACCAAAAGCACCTCTCTTTCACACCAAAATGTGGTCTCTCCGTCACTCATCCCCAGAGCTTCTCGCTGTACCCTGCTGGACTGAAGTCATTCCAGCACACCTCCCTAGAACTCTCCTCTCTGAAAAGGAAGAATGTGCTCTCTCCGTCACACCTCCCTATAGTTACCATTAGTGTGCTCTCTCTACTTTAAACCTCCCTAGAGTTCCTCTCCCTTCCATACCGAAGTGTGCTCCCTCTCCATCACAGCTCCCTAGAACTCCTCTCTCTACCACACATTTGGGTTCTCTCTCATCCCACCCGTCTAGAGCTCCTCACCCTACTGTGCTAGAGTGCACTCCCTCTCATTTACACCTCCCTCAAGGTCCTCTCTGGAATAGGGTAGGAAAGGGGCAAGAACAAGATGGAGCGGCACCCGGGAAATAAAGGTTTGTCTTGCCGTTCCCTCTGAGAGACTCAACCCCTGGGCTTCAGTAGTGCAGCAAACCCCAAAACCACCCTCGTCCCTGCATCCACCTTCACCGACACTTTCCCACGAACACTGAACATCCACCTGCCCTTCACCCCATTCACCCACCTCTCCTTCCACTCATCCATGACCCGTCTCACCATCACAGCCTTCACCTCATCCACACTCAAAGGCAACTTCACATCAATCGCTCCCCTCCTAATACCCTCACCCGCCGCCAGATCCACCAACTCATTTCCCAAAATGCCACTGTGACTGGGAACCCACGCCAACTCCAAATCCATACCCCCACGCACACACCTATCAATCTTCATCCTAATGTCCAAAATCACATCCTTCCTATCACCATCCCCTGCCACAATCGCCTGTAACCCACTCAATGAATCTGAGAACACCACCACTTTCTCATACCCCAACTCACACACCCTATCAATCACCAATGCAATCGCCACCAACTCAGCCGTACAAATAGACACATCATTCGTCAGTCGTCCTATTTTATACTCCCAATGCTTTCTAGATAATACGCCATTCCCACTCTCCCAGACACAGGATCCTTTGAACCATCTGTAAACACCTTGTATCCTTCCTTTCCTGCCACATACTCCTGACCCAAAGCTTTGATCTCACCGCGCATACCTCTCATCTTCGATACCACATTCGCCAACTCCAAACACACCTTTGGAGATCTCATTATCCACCTTGGCCTTCTCTCCAAATCCGTATCTGTCACAATCCTCAAATCACCCACACCCCACTGCACTCCCTTCTCCCACATGTGAAACCCAAAAGTGCCCTCCTTCCTCCTCCACCGATCCCTGTAATAGTCAAACCTCCAATTATACTTCAAACATACACGCACCGGATGAGCCACACTCTTCGCTCTGCACTTCACCCACCATCTCATATTTAACGCATCCCTCCTCAACCCCAATGGCATCTCTCCCACAAGCACATGAACCGCATTCACTGGAGAGGACCTCATCACACCCGAACACACTCTCAATGCCCTCGCCTGTACCCTATCTAACCGCAACTTCTGACTCGACGTATAACCCGCTGACACCTGACACCCAAAATCCATCACACTCAAAATCAACCCCTTATACAACATTCGTAAACACTTCTGTTGCGCACCCCATTCTTTCCCAGTCACCGCCCGCAACAAATTCAGCCTGCGTTTACACTTATCCACCACACCACCCACTTGCACATTCCAATTCAACTTTCTATCCAGAATCACCCCCAAGTACCGAAACTCTTCCACGCTCTTCACCCTCACACCTTTCAAAACCAAATTCAACTCCTGCTGCACTCTTTTCCTTGAGAACACCATACTCACACTCTTATCCACAGACACAGAGAAACCCCATTTCCCACACCACTCCTCCATGCGCACTATCGCAGCTTGCAACCGTCTCTGTACCAACAACAAACACCGCCCTCTTACCCAGACCACACCATCATCCGCGAAGAAATCCACCTGACACCCAATTCCCGCCAAAGCTCGAATCAACCCATCCACCATCGCATTAAACAGCATCGCACTAATCACACTCCCCTGCGGCGTCCCATTCTCCATCTTCCAAACTTCAGACAGCACCCCCTCACTCTCACCTGAAATGTCCTATCTGCCAAGAATGCCTTGATCCACCGAAACATTCTTCCCTTCACACCCATCTCCAACAGTCTCACTAACAACCCTCCCTTCCACACCATATCATACGCCTTCTCCAAATCCAAAAAGAACGCTCCCACCAACTCTCCATCACATAATGCCTCCTCCACCCCAGTCACTAATCTCACTAATGGATCAGCCACCGACCGATTACTCCTGAACCCACTCTGAAAGTCACTCAAACATCCATTCGACTCCAAATCAACCCCAATCGCTCAACCACCATCCGTTCCATAACCTTACACAGCACAACAATCAACGCAATCGGTCTATATGACTTAGACTCTGTAGGAACCTTGCCACCCTTCAAAATCGCCACTACAATCACTCTTTTCCACAACTTCGGCAAAACTCCATTCTTCCAGATCTCATTGAACAACGCTAATACCTCTAACTTACATTCCTCAGGCAACTTCTCCAAAAATACATACATAATTCCATCCACCCCAGGGCTAGACCACTTCCCCTTCCGAATCGCTCCATTCAACTCTACCATCGAAAATGAAACCTCATATTGCTCCTCCCAAGGCCCAACATTCGCCACCACCCTCTCGCGTCTCCTCCTCTACCACACCCATTCGTATCCTCACCTCTTCTGGGAAGTTCCTCAAACTGTGAACACCCGCAAAATACTCCCCCAACAAATTCGCCTTATCCCCATCCTCACTAATCACCTCTTCTCCTTTCAACAACACAGACATACCACCCTGCGACCTCATTAATCCGGACATCCGCTTGAACTGTTTCCAAACCTCACTCACACCAGAATCACTCCCCAGGGACCCACAATAGCCCTCCAATATCCTCTCTTTATTTCCCTAATCACCCTCTGCGCCACCGCCTTAGCCTTCTTATATGCCACCAAATCCACCAACATTCCCGTTCTCACCGCTCTTGCTCTAGCCTTCTTTCGTGCCGCCACTGCTCTTGAACATTCCACCGACCACCAAGGAACCTCGATCTTCCCACCCTTCCGCTTCTCAACCTCCGGAATTGCTGCCACAGACGCTGCTCTCATTCCCTGCCATTCATTCCATTCATCCAACCCCCCTCTCTTCCCGATCCCGCCTTTCCACGGGGAGCATATGTCCAGCGATGCACAGCCATGTTTCTGTTAGGGTGAGTGATGAGACCAATGCAAAGTGCAGGGAGAACAATTTGCATTACTTCATAAGAAGGGTTCCATGCGGAATTACATATTTCAAATGTAAAATGTGGTCGTTCTTATGCTCCCACAATGCTTTTGCTTTTATGCAAATCATCAGGATTGTGTTCCTTGAAGAGATAGGCAGGGCGCAGCCAGCCTCAACAGTAGTGGGGGGCTTGATAGCAGTTTTGAAAGCTGACAGTGAGTGGGGCCAACAAACCTATTGTGCTGTTAATCCCACCCCCCTGAGCCCAGAAGGCTGAGTAGATAGTACGCCTTCCCATGGCCCATTTAGTGCCTCTTTCACCCCGACTCACAGGCTATTGAGTTAAACAAAGTGATGATAATTATCGCCCGCAGCATCATCATAGGGGGCCTATTCAGATCGCCTTGGGCAGGCTTTCGTCCTCTACCTCTGTACTTTGCGGTTGCTTCAGCTCAGCCATGTTAATGACTGTTTAAAAGTAAGTAAATACACCATTCTCTGAGGTGAGACATTTGAAAGGCACTACCTCACTGTGGGAGGGCTCTAGCCCCCCCTAAGCCCTCCGCTGGCCCCATCTTGGATATAGGGTGCTGCTCGTCGTGGGTTGCGGGTCCACCCCACACCCCAGGAACCCGCCATTCCATTTGTCCCCCCACCGGCACAAAGGGGGGGAGGGTCCCAGAGAAAGGGTTCTTCCATGTCTACCAACTACTTTCTATCACACTGGAGTTTGCTCTTCCCATCATAGCTCCCCTCTCTACCATATTAGAAGCATGTCTCTCCAGCACCTATCCATGGAGCTCTTTTCCCATCCATGCTAGAGTGTGCTTTCTCCATCACACCTCCCTAGAGCTCCCCTCTCTACCACACCAGAAGGACCGGTCTCCAGCACCTATCCATGGAGCTCTTTTCCCATCCATGCTAGAGTGTGCTTTCTCCATCACACCTCCCTAGAGCTCCCCTCTCTACCATATTAGAAGGATCTCTCTCCAGCACCTATCCATGGAACTCTTTTCCCATCCATGCTAGAGTGTGCTTTCTCCATCACACCTCCCTAGAGCTCCCCTCTCTACCACGCCAAAAGGACCTCTCTCCAGCACCTGTCCATGAAGCTACTTTCCCTTCCATGCTGGAGTGTGCTTTCTCCATCACACCTCCCTAGAGCTCCCCTCTCTACCACACCAGAAGGACCGCTCTCCAGCACCTATCCATGGAACTCCTTTCCCTTCCGTGCTGGAGTGTGCTTTCTCCATCACACCTCCCTAGAGCTCCCCTCTCTACTACACCAGAAGGACCTTCTCCAGCACCTATCCAGGGAGCTCCTTCCCCTTCCATGACTGGAGTGTGCTTTCTCCATCACACCTCCCTAGAGCTCCCCTCTCTACCACACCAGAAGGACCTCTCTCCAGCACCTATCCATGGAGCTCCTTTCCCTTCCATGCTGGAGTGTGCTTTCTCCATCACACCTCCCTAGAGCTCCCCTCTCTACCACACCAGAAGGACCTCTCTCCAGCACCTATCCATGGAGCTCCTTTCCCTTCCATGCTGGAGTGTGCTTTCTCCATCACACCTCCCTAGAGCTCCCCTCTCTACCACACCAGAAGGACCTCTCTCCAGCACCTATCCATGGAGCTCCTTTCCCTTCCATGCTGGAGTGTGCTTTCTCCATCACACCTCCCTAGAGCTCCCCTCTCTACCGCACCAGAAGGACCGCTCTCCAGCACCTATCCATGGAGCTCCTTTCCCTTCCATGATGGAGTGTGCTTTCGCCATCACACCTCCCTAGAGCTCCCCTCTCTACCGCACCAGAAGGACCTCTCTCCAGCACCTATCCATGGAGCTCCTCTCCCTTCCATGCTGGCGTGTGCTTTCTCCATCACACCTCCCTAGAGCTCCCCTCTCTACCACACCAGAAGGACCTCTCTCCAGCACCTATCCATGGAGCTCCTCTCCCTTCCATGCTGGAGTGTGCTTTCTCCATCACACCTCCCTAGAGCTCCCCTCTCTACCACACCAGAAGGACCGCTCTCCAGCACCTATCATGGAGCTCCTTCCCTTCCATGCTGGAGTGTGCTTTCTCCATCACACCTCCCTAGAGCTCCCCTCTCTACCACACCAGAAGGACCGCTCTCCAGCACCTATCCATGGAGCTCCTTTCCCTTCCATGCTGGAGTGTGCTTTCTCCATCACACCTCCCTAAGCTCCTCCCTCTACCATTACACCTCCCAAGGGATTCACTTTCTACCACGCCAGAGTATGCTTTCTCTATCACACCTACCTATAGCTTACCTTTCTGCAACATGTTTTAAAACTCTTTATTTACATATTTTATTGAAAGATTTACAACATCAAATAATGAACAAAATCCGATATTTCACAATAATCTCCCTCACCCCTAACCCTTCTTTAGGAACAACTGGATATATTGTCAATTCATAAAAGAAATTAAAAACAATCATATGTGGAATATAATAACAAGTACCGTAAGACCATAAAAGTCCATTAAAAAATATAAAACCCCGACATTTAAATACACACAGAAACACATATATTCCACACTACACAATCCACCCAGAATGTACACTATTCATTCAACTGATCAAAACATGGTCTATTTCCCTATGTACCATATAGATTATTAAAGGGCGTACAAAGTTTCAAATAAAGGTCTTCCCGATCCCGTTTACAACATTTTCTCAAAGTCTGATAGAATCTTAGCATCATGTAACCCGTCTTCCACTAAGGGCTTTTTTCTCATCGTCCACAACTGCAGGATTTGGTTTGTTGCCATCTTCAAAACTTTGTCAATCCATTGACCAAATCCTTTAGTAATCATACATCTTCCTCTGTTTGAAAGTAAAAGGACTTGAGAGGTGTCCTTGATAAGTCTATACCCAATATCGTGTCCACTCTATCCAAAACCTGTTTCCAAAAGGACCTTGATCTAGGGCATTCCCATAGCATATGCGATAAAGTACCCCGTTCTACACCACAACCCCAGCATCTATCATTGTCCGTCAAATCCAAGTCATACATACATACTGGAGTCCAATATAAATGACCCAAAACCTTTTGCTGGATAAGTCTCATTTGAAATCCAGTGTATTCCTAGAGCCCACCCCCAATGTTTGTTTCCACTTTCTATCGGACAAACTATAACCTAACCTAAATCATTCTCCCATGATCTACGTAACTTTCCCCAAGACTCAATGAACAAAGGGTCCATTGGCATCATATTAAGGAATGTGGATAACATGCGTTATGGTCGTGCAAAAATCACACATCCGTTCGGTTCAGAGCCCAGTGGGGCAGCCAGTATATCCAATCTCTGCATCAACAAGAATTCCAGCTCTTTAAATCTGTCAGTTCTCTGTTCCCAAGTTCATATACTCTTTGGAGTTCTGCAAAAGGTATTACTTGTCCCTCTCACAACACATCACCTGTCTCCATGATCCCATTAGAAATCTAACTACGCCAACATAACATTTTATTTGCAAGTTGTAGTCCAGGGTTATGCCAAAGAGAGGCTCTATAGTGCAGCCATGAGTGTTGATCAGCATTAGCCAACCACTGAGCAATGACTCCACTGAGCCACAGATATAGGAGGTATCTTATCCTTAACATTTGGTATTCTTCGCATAGAGTAAATATTATCAAGTTTGAAAGGAGAAAACCTTTCCTTCTCAATCGTCAACCAAAGTGGTTCCTGTGCATTATCGGGTATTAAGTAATTATTTGCCTTTCTCAATATAGACCCCCTATGGCAGGCTTGACCAACCTTTTTGAATGTGGGGCCGAAGCATTACATTTTTGTCCCCCGTGGGCCAGCGAGCCAAAAGTGAACACCCTCACCCAAAGCAGTATATGCAAAAGCGATGGTGTGTGGACATAATAGCATCACAGGCATAGCCATGCATTCCCAAAGATAGCTTTTGTTGTGAGGGGCAGTGATCAAAGGTTAGTTTCTTGTTATTTCGTCCAACTGTGTATGTGTTGATATTTCTCTGAAATAGTGGGGGCGACCGAGCGTAGCGAGGGAGCTATAACGATTTACAGAGGGTTTGGGGGGGTCCCCCCCAATATTTCTTTTCCAAGTATGGGGCTGAAATTGTGCATTTTACAGCAGGAAAATTACCAAAAAGACATAAGTTTACAATCAGTTCTAAAGGGGAACATGTACTTTCCATATCACCAACAGCAGACAAGAACATTGTAGAACACAACACATTTTAATGATCAATGTGTCCACAGTGTAAAACAGCACTGTCACTGATGTAACACATTGGCATGCTGGTTGTGCCCAAAATATGCCTCTGTAGCAACATGTCTATGCTGGCTGTTCCCAATTTAGGCCAGCATTGTCCTCTACAAAGCATGATTGATGCTGCCTGAGCATGTGCAGTGTGCCCAATACATATGCCAGCTTATCTCTGTAATACACATTCATTACTTCTGTGGTAATGAAAGAAGCATAATTCAATTCCAGGGGGCACCTGAGGCAGTAAAAGTCCTCCGCCACGGCCCGGTTTATTGGTCAGACCCAACATTGCAGAAATAAATTAATCGTGTCCACGGACCGGACAAACATTGAACAAATAAATAAATCGGGCAGGGGAGCCGACTTATTAATTTCCCGGGGGGTGCCCAAATATAGGAAGTGACATCACCAGCAGTTATATGACTACATTTGCACATAGTCACCAAGTTTGTGCGAGGGGGCGGGGGTGCAGAACGGTGGAAATATTGGCTAGCATGTACTGCATGTACTAAAGTAAGGAGGAGGTTTAAGCCTTCCAGTTGCATTCCACTGGGCCAATACTGCCACTACTCCACCCCTCTATAATCATCCAGGTTGTAGTAGCCCTCAAAAGGCAGAGCAACACAAATAGGATGAGAGAACGAAATTGCATCCCATCCTGTGAGTGTGTCAAACCTCACAGCAAAGACTGTGCGTGTGCCTCCTACCTTGGAGCACAATCTCACTAATTTGGTGCAAATCTCGCAAGTGGGTGCATGGGAATCCCATGCGTGTGTGTGGGCTGCAGACCCGGATCACTTGCTCACTTCTTCAGTGTGAAACTCTGGCCAAGGCAGTACTGACCCAATGGTGAGAAGTGTCGTATTTTCACATTAACTATGCTTAAGCACTTTGGGTTATTGAATAGTGTTGCTACATTCCGAGTAATTCCATCCCTTTAAATATATTAGCTCTTGTATAACTACAGCAGTGTTTATTTATTCTGATGATGATGAAGATGATGTTAGGCTTGCTCAATAGTTCTGGTTCTATATCATTAAATGTACTTCAGATCTTCAGAGTCTCGGCAGGATAGCTCAGGGGCAATGTGATCACCTTGGAAGCAAGATGACATGGAGCAACACAGGTTCGATCCCTCTGGGTATATTATGCGCATTATAAATAACCAATACAAATAAATAAATCTGCTGAGAAGTGCTAGGGCCTTGTCAATAAGAGTGTAGCAGCTCAACTGAGAAGTGCTGATGTTGTCCCATCAAAAGTATAGCAGCCCCACTAAGATGAACTAGCATTGCCTCAACAAAAGCATAGTATTACAATTATAGAAGCCCTGTTTAGCGAGCTAACTGAGGAGTACCAGCATTGCCCCATTTCAAATATGGCAGCTCTAGTAGAAAATAGATTACACAGCCCTGCTGAGAAGTGCTGTTACTGTCTCTTTAAAAATATAGAAGCCCATTAGCTCTGCACCATTAGGTCCTGCAAGTACTGTCCCATTGAATGCTATTACACTGAACAAGGTCAACAGTATGGCAAGGTCCATACTGGGTTCTATGTGATCATTCTGCATTTTGAAGAACAAATACAAAAAAGACCGATTTATTTCGGCCGATTTGTGTGGTCAAAAGGCCGAATTATCACATTCTACTGCACTCACTCCAGCCTGCTAAAACCGGCAAGAAGGTGATCCCACCTCACCCCACACTCCCACGCTGTTCCACGCTGTTAACTTCCTTAGAATTCAGGGGAGTTACCTCCCTCAATGCCTCCATTCCCCGCCCATAGCATAGCATTCACCCTCACCACGTACACACTCAGAAACATGCAAACAGTCTCATTTGCTCTCTCCCTGCCACCTCCCCCCGCAGATGCAATGCAAGAGGGGTGCACCTATTTAGGAAAACATCCAACCCAAAAAGATTTTTAGAAATTGAGGGACAGACTTGCTTTGCATCTGTGCCTCCATTTCTAAAAATCGTTTTGGGTTGGGGGTACCTCTACATCTGTGCACCCCTCTTGCCAAGAGGGGTGTACAGATGTACAAATACATCCAACCCAAAAAGATTTTTAGAAATTGAGGGACAGACTTGCTTTTCATCTGTGCCTCCATTTCCAAAAATCGTTTTGGGTTGGGTGTACCTCTACATCTATGCACCCCTCTTGCCAAGAGGGGTGCACAGATGTACAAATACACCCAACCCAAGAAATTGTGGGACAGACTTGCTTTGCATCTGTGCCTCGATTTCTAAAAATCGTTTTGGGTTGGGTGTACTTCTACATCTGAGAAAAATAAAGAAACGGGAATGGCTTACTCGAATGCGCCAACCTATTTGGTCAGGTATTCACAAGTGAGTCTAAATCGTTAATTATTTTTATTCAGATGAACAAATCAAGTTCAGTGTTATTTTCACACCTTATCAATTCAATCCTTGCTTCACTTTGAATTACAATATTGGTTCAGTGTTATTTGCACATCTTGCTTGTCATAAAATTCCAAAGATAGTTCAGTGTTATTTTCACACCAAATAACAATCCATTCCTTTGCTGTGTTTTCTGGTACGTTAACTTGTAGTTTTTTTTTAATGTATATGTCTATAGTCTTATTTTTTTGCACAACAATTGTTTCAAAAGTTTTTTGCAAAAGTGTTTTCATTCTTTTTCCAAAAATCTGCCAAATATGGTAAATATACTAACTTGCTACTCCTTATTAATCGCTTCGATTAGTGTGATGTGGGGATGCAACACGTCCTTGCTAAAGACACCTTTGTTATAATTTGCTGTATTTTATACTATTTCGATTACTATTTTAATATTTCTAACTACAAATTTTACCACCTTAAACATCTTAGTTATTATCTAGATGCTTTGCATCTGTGGCTCGATTTCTAAAAATCGTTTTGGGTTGGGTATATTTCTACATCTGTGCACCCCTCTTGCCAAGATAGGTGCACAGATGTACAAATACATCCAACCCATAAAGATTTTTAGAAATTGAGGGACAGACTTGCTTTGCATCTGTGCCTTCATTTCTAAAAAATCTTTTTGCGTTGGGTGTACTTCTCCATCCGTGCACACAGATGTAGAAGTATACCCAAACCAAAACGATTTTTTAAAATTGACGGACAGATGCAAAACAAGAGCATCTTGCTTTGCTTTTGCATCCGTCACTCAATTTTTAAACATCGTTTTTTACCAGGCTTTTACCCAGGCTGCCAGAGAGAGACACGGTATGGATGCAACAAAGGGCCACCCATACTGGTCTCTTCTCTCCGGCCTGGGGGGACGAGCACCGGCATACTTGGTGCCCCTGAAAGCGGGCCGTGGCCTGTAACTGCCTCTGGTGCCCGGGGCACCAGAGGCAGTTACAGGCCACGGCTGGTTTATTTATTTATTTGTTCAATGTTTGTCGGGTCCGTGGGCCCGATTAATTTATTTATTTCTGCAATGTTGGTCGGACCCAACATTGCAGAAATAAATAAATTAATTGGGTCCACGGACCCGACAAACATTAAAGAAATAAATAAATAAACCGGGCCATAGCAGAGGCAGTAACAGTCCTCCGCCACGGCCTGGTTTATTTATTTATTTATTCAATGTTTGCCGGGTCCGTGGACCAGATTAATTTATTTATTTCTGCAATGTTGGTTGGACCATCATTGCAGAAATAAATAAATTAATCAGGTCCACGGACCCGACAAACATTGGGCAAATAAATAAATAAACCGGGCCGTGGCCTGTTACTGCCTCTGATGCCTCTTTTTAGGGGGCACCAGAGGCAGTAACAGTCCTCCGCCGCGGCCCAGTTTATTTATTTATTTGTTCAATGTTGTCTGTACAGCCTCATGGGCCACATGAAATGGCTTGGAGGGCCGCATTGTGGCCCGCGGGACGTATGCTGGACAACCTTGCCCTATGGCATTTGATCAGATCCGGATAACCAAATCCACCTTTGTAAACACTATGCATTAATATGTATATTGGAACTATTGGTTTCTTCCCCCCACCACCCCCAACAAGAAGTAGCTTACCTTTCTACCACATGGTGGCTAATGGTTAGCCATTAACAGTTCTAAAACGGAGCTTCTATTAATTGACTCAACCTGAGAAATTGGGACCTATTTATAAGAGTTTTAATATAGATAATTGTATCATCAAGGTCATGAGCAAGGTGAAGACATCGGCCATCTATTTAGATAAAAATCTGAATATGAAAGCCCAGGTCAACAGCTTGATCTCCTCAGCCTCATATTTTCAGAGACAATGGCAAGGGCAATCATAGGCTCCAAACTAGATTATTGTTGCAGCCTTTTGGTGGGCCTGCATCTATCTGACTTTCACCGTCTCCAGGTAATTAAAAATGGAGCATTAAGAGCTGTTAAATGCCTCACGAAAAAAGATCATGTGTCGGAAGCAAGAAGAAGTCTCCATTGGCTGCCCATTCAGGCCAGGGTCTCCTTTCGGCTGTTCCTCGTCACCCACAATTGTGTGCAGGGACAAATTCCCGCGTATTTGAATTAAATCATCATCCTAAAGCAGAGTACAAGAGCTCTTACATCAGATGACTAATCTTCTTACCATCCCCCGTTGTAAGACCAAGAAGTCCAGGGATGCTGCTTTCGCATTGGCGGCTTCCCAGGCATGGAATACTTTAATGCCCTCATTGAGAGTTATTACATCCACTGAGGTTTTCAAGAAAAAGCTGAAAACAGTTCTCTTCTCTTCATCTCTCTCTGATCCATAAAATGGTCACGTTTGTCCCTGGAATCTCCTTTATGACCTGCTATTTGGCCTGCATTTGCGGCCTGCTCTGTCTAGTTCGATGTTTATATGTTAAGCAAGCGCCCTTAAGCCTTTGGGTACCTGGTGCGCTATATAAATTCCGAAACATAAACATAAACACAAGAGTGTGCTCTCTCCATCACACTTCAGTAGAACATACTTTTCTGGCCCACCGGCGTTAGTGCTTTGAATCTGAAAATCCACATGTTCACATCTACAGGCCATGCTGGTCCTTGTTACTTAGTATAGCCTTGGATGGCTGTTGACAGTCTCTCTCATTTCCTGCATCCACTGGTCTAGGGTGCTTCGAGGGGGCCTGAATTTTCCGTCACTAGGAACCGTATATGCCTTAAGCATGGGGGGATGAAATGGGCCACAGGCTATCTATCACACCCATGGTGGCTTTTCAATTGCTGTCCCTGCAATCATTCTCAGAGGTTGCCTGCACTGACTGGATTGACCGCACGGCCAGTGGATTGTCAAAGGAGGGATCATCCACCAATATCCCAGATGCAATAATCATGGGGGGGCCTACCGACACCTGCTTCCCTGCTATCTTATGATGTGCTGGCCCACTGCACTCATGGCAATAGCCCAATTGGATGGCATAAGCTATCCTGAGTGAAGTCTGGGCTGAGGGGACAGAAGCTCAGGTGGGCTTGCAGGCTCACCTAAACATCTCTAAGGAACTCTTCCCTTAGTGAACCCTGAATTCTGAATGCAATCATACCATTCTATAATGATGTAATAGAGGAGCTGAATAGTGGTTGGAAGTTACCCCTCTGAGGCACACATTTTGTGTAGGAGGCTTTAATTGCAAATGTAGCTGCTGAGAAGATGATAGTATCGCCGCTATTCAGAATATGGGTGGAGTTTCTAAAAATACAAGGGCCTTTAAACGTTCAGAATACATGGAAAAGAGGAACCTGGCTCGATTAATGGGGAATTGTGAGGGAGATAGGGAATGTGGCCCCACCTGGAATGACTCTTTTTCCTCTTCCACCATTGATTTTGCGTATATTTCGGGAACCCATGCCCACTACGTGAATTCACTTAACATACTTCACAGATCACTGAGTGACCCTGCAAGCTGGTTTTGGATTTAAACATTTTATCTAACTCTGACTCTTCAAGGATGACCAGATGTATAGGTCTTATAGCAAACTCTCATAAACAAGGGTTTTAAATATAGTTAAGGACAATGGCAAGTTTAATCACGTGGTGCGAAAATGGTGGTTGGATCATTTTAATGCCTTTAAAAGGGATGGTTGTCTCCCCGGAAAGAGGACTTCAAGAGCTTGTGGCCCGGATGATATTTCAAATCGAGTTATTGAGGTATGAGCTGATATTTTGTACTCCCATTTTTTAGAAATAGTGAAATTCCTCAAAATTCTAGTTTCTTGGCAGTCTGCAGTAGAAGTGCCAATTTGTGAGAAAGGTCTTAAAAAAGAACCCTCTAGTTACCGCCTGATCACTCTTATTGACTTATATGAGTAAGATCTTTGCGTCACTTATTTTAAAAGATCAAATGGATTGGGCGGAACAGCAGCGTATCCTTGATTTAAAGCAAACAGGTTTCAGAAAAGGATGTGGTACTGTGTTGAATGGGTTGATATTTAAGTTTGAGCTTAGGGCCCTTTAGTAACTTCCATACAATGGATGGAACAGCAGAATAACTCTGAACACAAATAAACGAGCCAACTCAGGAAGATGGAAAAGTTCTGTTTTATTAATAATGATCTAAAACATGGAGTTACAATGAACATCAACGGACGTTAGCTCAATTTCCTCTCAGTGATCTTTTCATAAAACATCCATTTTATACAAAAAATACGTCAGAGGTGACGTCTTAGTATGTGGCAAATAATGGAAACCTACTAGGGATTGTAATTGGCTTAAGGGGATCATCTCGGGAGGATAGCTCAGGGGCAACGTGCTCGCCTTGGAAGCAAGACGACACAGAGCAACACAGGTTTGATCCCCGGGTTCACGCTTACAAAACTCTGGTTAAAAAGCACTTCATAAATAACCAATCATATCATATCTAAATATACATTTCATAGCAACTGGGATTGTGATTGGCTGCCCACTGTCAGGTGGACAATATATGCCTACCTCTAAAACATGTCATCTTCAAAATCATTACGTACACATTTTCAGTTGGTGTTCAAACTGTAAGGCCCTTCATTATACGGACCACTACAATTGGTTGCACATTTGTGCAATGTCTGGAACATTCGGTTCACTTAGCAGCACATAAGCCCAGACCCAGGTGCAAGGAGATGGGCCTGACTCTACCTCCCACTGAATTATCCCAACATCTCTCATCGACCATGCCTTCTGCCATGAAGATTGTCTTTTAACTTGGCCTACCAAAGTATCCTTGTCTCTGGGAATACATGGGAGTGCAGGCACTCACTATTGTTGTGCTAAGACTGGCTCACATGACAGGAGACCACAAATTGGTCCATTTTGCAGGTTTTGAAATGTTTTAAATGAATAACACTTGGCACTCTTGGTGTTCTTTCTCTGCACCTTAACAAGAGATGATTCATCCTTTGCACGTTCACTCCTTTCAAGAGTAGATAGCTGACCTTGACTGCTTCAGTTTTGGTTCCAGGTCAGACAGCCTCACCATGCAGCTCCACGATGTCAGCTTATACTTGCTGCAACATAATTCTCACCTTTTCTCTTTCTGGGTCCTAGTTTACTAAATTCATGACACCGATGTCTAGCTCCTGTACAATGGCGGCTCTGCCTGCATTCTATTCACTACGTATAGAAAGCTTCTACGCTGACTTAATCTACTTGCGTTTCAGCATCTGTACACTTATTGAACTGTTAATTCTCTACAGCACTTCATGCGCTTGTAATCTTTTTCGTACTTAAAAGCTCACTTGACTCTTTACTTCATCATTAGTTTCTTGTAAGATCTGTGAATCCTCTTCAGCCAACATCCTGGGACGTCACACATGTTCGTGTGATGTCACTATCCGTCACTATCTTCTTTTTTGCTCTTTTTCATATTCCTTCAGAGAGTTCCTCCCTCAGATTGTCCTCTCTTCGGGGATACATTCGATAGGGCTGTCTCAATGTGTATCTTTCTAATATATGCTGCGGTATTGGCACAACTGCTGGTGTCTAACACGGCAGAATCTCAGACTTCCAACATATAGGAGGTAGGGGGGTGGGATTTCCTGCAGAGACACGTAACTAGTGTCTGTACTGTAAATAACGGCTAAGGTAAAGTTGGAAACACTGATAATACAAATGAAGATGATTCTGATGAGATATTGTTACTTTTCAATGCTGCCCCTCTTGCATTTCTATGAACAGAAAGTAGTTCCAAGAATAATGTATGCACTTGAATTGTTACATCCATCAATTGAAAAATGGCTAGAGGTTAATGGAGGGTGCCTACGGAGGTCTGTTTTGAGCCTGCCAAACGTTGAACCACTCTCAGCTATTCAATGGGAGTCAGGTTTATTCTCATAGTGGCATATGCACAAATATAAGAGATGGAGTTTGTATTTCAGAATCAAAATGGAGAGTAAAACCTGTATTTGGAGGAATATTTTGTAATGGAGGGAATGTATATGTAGGTATTTTATGCATTTGTGTAAAGAATTTTTAAAGCAAGCTTTGATCAATTAGGAGGCAGTATATTCGTCCTCTAGCAAAACGTTAAGAGAATGGGACAGGATTAAGACCTGGGAAAAGATAATGAAATATTAATGGTATAAAGAATATGCAGAGAGCTCAGCGAGTTTGTCTGAACCGCTAGTGTATTTGAGTAAATCTCAGTAAAAAAAAATGTAGATTTAAAAAAAAAGATTTTTACTAAATTGTTTGCTCTCGCTTGAAGTTTCAGGACCTAGAATTGGTCTCTCACATGAACAGAGGACATGTAGACTGTGCCAGGTGCAGGACATTGAAAATGTAAAACATTGGGGTTTAAAGTGTAATCTATTGAATGACTTACGTATACTGTTTCTTTGAGAGATTTATACATACTCCCACCTGTGTATTTTATGATACTATATGGAGTTGGATGATGAGGGGGGATTCTTTAGCTCTCTCAGTTGCACTCATGAATTTAATAGATGCAGTTTTTAAATCAAATTGGTTGGATATATAAATTCACTCGCAAAGGAACTTTTAAGTTTAGCCGAATAAAATATTTTAACTAGATGAATTGATATTATAGTAATAAATGAGATGTAATGTCACTTTTTAAGAGTTATCTGATGAGCGTATTTGCTATATGTATATTTAATTTCATGAATTATTCCTGTTCTAATTTTATTGACTGTATGGTTTTATCTATTAGTATAATGAATTTAGTGTGATTTTCTGTGACATACATTTTTAAATTATGTGAAAGTTTTAATATGTAACCAAATAACATTAATACAATAAATACATAAATACATAAATAAAGAAATAAATAAAGAACTACATAATGATAAAAAATGTTTGCCCTCATGTCTTACTACTATTGGAGGTGTATTAGCCTCTGTGTATAAGATACATCTTTCATGGCCACAGTCCTTTGGTGTGACCCTCGAATCCTGGATGTCTCTGTGCACGCGGCTGACCCTCTGAAGTTTCAACAAGTAATGTCTCCATGAAATACTGCTCCTGGGTGACTTTGAAGGCTGTGCTGCTCCTGTGTGGCTCTGAACTCTTCACTGCTCCTGGGTGGCTCTGAGCCAAGAACCGGCTCGGGGCACTGCTTGCTTCAGGATGCTTTTCAACCTCTGCTACCACCATTGCTGCCTTTGGCACTCAACACTTTCAATGCGCTTTGGAGCCTGTTAGCTGTTGACTTGACCCATGGCTGCCTGCATTCCCTGCTGTTTTTGAGGCAATGGCCACTGAAGAATCACAGCACTTCATTGGATCTTTTTAAGCTGATTCGACCAATTTGAGACAACAACTTGACCCATTGCCTGCCCGTTCTTGTCCCGATTCGAGCTGATCACAACATTGCTGGACCATCTCGATACGACTCGACTTTCCTGATGCTGGTGATCCACTGAAAACAATCGACTGAAAACATCAATGCTGACTCAAATCAATGCAAAGCATCTAGAAGTCTGTCTCAATGCTATCTGGCCATAAGAAGAAGCATTACAGTAGTTATGTCTCCATTGCCAGCATTAAAGAGCCATACTAACTAGTAAGACTGTTGTGTCTTGCCTTTCCTGTATTCATGGCTCAGTGATGTCACCGTGAGAATGTTGAGTGAGAGATTAGAATGTTTGGATGTGAAGATGGTTCCACACTCAGGCAGTTGGAGATGAAAGCCTGGGTGGTGGGAGCCAGTGGGCTCCTGTCCTCTACCCTCTAACTCTTATATATACCTGTACGGGTCATGACCTGATGTAACCTGTAACCTAATAAAGGATATTTTTTTTAACAATTTTTATTTATTTTTAAACATAAACAAAACACTTTACATATTGCTAATAATCAACCAACACACATTCAATAACATAACAACTCCCTTTCCCTCCCCCCAACTCCCTCTCGGTCTAGGCCTACACCACACTCATTGTTTCCTACTCTATTCCTTGCCTTGATTTTGTATATATTTTTTTTATTACGAGTATATAATCACCAAAGTGATTTTTACAAGAGGATGAAAAGAAGAACTTCAATTTTCAATTTCTTAAAAGTCTTTACAGAGTGTTTATAAGAAATCCAAAGTCAAGAGAAGCTGTAGCTAAAGGAAGAATGAGCAAATTCAAAGTAAAGTAAAATAAAGTCACAAGGCAAAGACACAACCAGCCCTCCTGGTGAGTGGTCCATCCAACGCCCAACCACGCATTTCACCCCTTGTGCTTGTGCTTAAGTGGGTCCGCACTGTCGAGACTCCGAATCTGTATCTGAAAAGATTTGATCCAAGATTTTGGTGGCTGCTATTGTCCAAGAGGGTCTCAAGCCTCCTATTAGGCGATCCCACCAGAGTGCTTCGTCGACCAAGTAAGCTTGCTTTAAATGATGAAGCAGGTACGGCGATCTATATTTGTCTGTTCCTGGACACAGTAGAAGAAGATGCCGTAATGTTTCGATTTGTTGGGTGTCATTACAAAAGCGGCAGACATTGGTCGAAGAGAGGCCTCTTATGTGCAAGATTTCGTTCGTAGGGAGCAAATTCAGCCTAGCACGGAGGAGAGTAGTCTGAGTTTTTCTGCTTGGATGTTTTATCAGAAATGGTTGGATTGTATTTAATTTTCTACATGTTGGAGGTAGGTTACTAGTCAGCTTGTACTCAGAGGCTTTGTCCAATGTGTTTATCCAATCCATTTCTTCTATGCAGGTTTTGGTTTTTGTTGGATTACCCAAAAGTTCTTCCATAGAGCTGCCGCAGATTTCAGGCTGTGCTGTACACATTGCCTCCCATTTGGACAGAAGTGTGCTTGTACCTAAATTCATCTCCGCCTGCACCAGCGAAAAGATTGTTGGGGAAGAAGGATCTTTAATCTTCCTGTATATATATATATCTAGGGTAGCTTCCTGTGCAGGGATCTCTACCACTTCTTGTGTCTCGCGTTCAGAGGCTGTCAAACCAGCTATGAGCAATCTCCATGACTCGATATCTCCCCCCCATTCCCCTTCTTTGGTGGGGGCTTCTTTCCACACAGAGGTCTCTGCATTAGCCCATTTCAACAAGTCCGTCACCACACATTTGCCACAGGTCTTGCTTGAGCGTTACAACCCATCTCTATTCTTCGTTTTTGCCAGCATATACGCTAAATCTTTAAGTTTATATATATGCAGAGCCCGTTTGGGTCTCAGGAACCCCCCACCCCAACAGGCAAGCCTTGGGAGACTCCACATCTAGAGTGATTTCCACTTGTTCCAACAATTGTGCCACCTCTCTCCAAAACCTGCAAATTTCCACACACGCCCAGAACATATGCACAAGATCCGCATCCACCTCCCTACATTTCGGGCATGTCTGAACCCCTGTTTGGCTAAACCTGGCTATCTTGTTCGGAGTCAGGTATGCTCTATGTGTCACATACAACTGAATCTGCTGTAGTCTTGTGTTCCTCAAAATCTTTTTGTGGTACAATTTCACTCTATTCCACCCGTCGTCTGACAATGGTTCCCCTAGGTCCGCTTCCCTATTTCATCTAATCTGATCTATTTCCCCACCCACCTTAGACATTAATAGCTCATATATATGTGATACTTCGTGTCCACCTTCAGACACATCATAAAACGATTCAGTCACTTCATCTGGCTGCAAGGGCATGACGGAGTCCTGCCACCTCCATTTCGGGCTTCTCAATAGTCTGGCGTGCGTAATGTATTGCCCGCTATGTATTCCAGACTCCACTACCAACTCCTCGAATCCTTGGGATAACCCATCCTTAAGTACATCCGCCATTGTAGCAACTCCCATGGGTTCCCAGCACTTACGAACATTCCTCCTGGTCTGTTCATCCACCCCTCCTAGCGCACCCAGTGGTATCTGCGAGCAATATAGGGCCACACCTCCTAACAGTTGTTTTGCTTTGTAACACATATTACACCCTATGCACAACAGTATGCTCTTGCTAGTTTTATACAAATCTGGTAGTTATATAACTTCCTTCATGAAAAACGGAACGCCCACCGTACCTAGCAGCCTCAATTCTGATGTTTGTTCATCCGACAGCCACTTGGCCACATATTGTAGCTGCCTAGCCATGAAGAATGTCTCAAAATTAGGCAGCCTCATACCTCCTTGTTCATATGAGTGCTGGAGCTTCCACAACGCTGCTCTATTTCTGGAGTTATGCCATATGAAGCTCCTGCATATGCTATGTAATCTATTAATAAAACTTTTGGGTTTGCGAAAGGGACATTGTCAAAGTAATGTAGGAGTCTAGGCAGTACCACCATCTTCGGTAATGCTGCACTCCCCATCATAGACAGTGGTAGCCTCGCCCAGAAAGACATGCTTTTCTCGATTTTTTTCCACCGCTTTAACCGTGTTCTGCCTATGTTCTACCTTGGGATGGTGGTATATGTCCACTTCAAAGTACCTAAATGTTACTAACTCCCACTTAATCGGCAGTGCCAGCAATCTCTGGATGGGGCTCCTAGGGGTTACAGACTCGACTTCTTGGGGTTCACCGTTATTCCTGACACTAGGGGCCTCATTACGACCCTGGCGGTAAGGGGTTAACGCCAGCGTTAGCTGCGCCGACCCCCTTACCGCCAATTACGAGGTCCCTTAGCGCCATGGAGGTCTTAACACCCGCTTTCAGCGGGTTGTAAAATCCATGGCGCTAAGGGACCATGGAGTTAATTACCAGCCACCGTAATTTACGGTGGCGTAATTAACGCCTTCCCCACTCCCATTATGCCCTATGGGGCAAAAATGGGAATGGGGAAGGGTAAATGGGGATTGGGGACTTACCGCCCCGCCAAGGTCGGAATGGGGCGGTAAGTCCGCCAACCACCATGGCGTAAACATAGTTTACGCCATGGTGGTAAAGTCACGGCCCAGGCGGTAACTTACCGCCTGGGTCGTAATGAGGCCCTAGGTCATATCGTGCCATCATGTCCAGGCCATACTGTAAGTTCTCCTCTGGGTATTGAAGGTACAGGAGCATGCCGTCTGCATAAAATGAAATCAGATGCTTCCTACCTGATGTGTTTATACCTACCTCCACAAACTCCGTCCTCAAATACACCACTAACGGTTCTAACGCCAATATAAAGATCATCTGGGACCATGGACAACCCTGCCTCGTTCCTTTACTTAGCTGTCATTGCTCCGAGAAGGTGGAGCCCGTCTTGACTCTCATCACCGGTGCATTATACAATAACTTTACCCACCTTATGTATATGGGCCCCATACCAAAGCCCTCCAGAACTGCCAGCAGCCAAGGCCATTTAACTGAGTCGAAGGCTTTCACCGCATCGAGCGATACCACTGCTACTTCGTGCGTCTCCTTATTTGTGTGCAGAGGCGTTGCTATGGGGGGGCTGAGGGGGCTATAGCCCCGGGTCTTTTGGTTGTAGCCCTGGATAAAAGCTAAGGGGCTATAACCAAAAGGCTATAGTTAGCCCTGAGTCCCACCAATCCCGACATTAGCTTATCCCCTGATCTTTTCCAGACCTAACAACACCCCTGTTTGTATGGTCTATTATATGGTTTAACCTTCTCAGATTGTTGGTAATGTTCCTATGTGGGACATATCCCGTCTGATGTGAGTGGATGAGTTTACCTATCACGGGCCTCAGCCACATTACCATCACTGCAGTGAGGATATTTCCATATTGGTTCAGCAAGGACAGAGGTCTGTATGACCCACATTCTGTGTCTGGTCTATTAGGTTTGAGGAGGGGAATGATTATTGACTCCCGGGTAACATGCCGTGTTCTAAGGCTTCATTTAGCATTGCCAACAATGGGGGAAGGCTATCTGTCCTATATTCTTTATAAAATTCCCTGGGGAGTCCATCCGCTCTGGGGACTTTCCTAGTAGACAATGCACTAATCACATTATCTAGTTCCTCGATCGTAATGGGCATCTCCAACCTATCCCATTCCTCTGCGTTTATCTTGAGGAGATTTGCCTCTGTTAGCGTTTCCTGTATATCCACTTCCTCCTCTTCCGTGATTTCCTCGTAAAGGTTCTTACAGTACTCAAAAAAGCACTTATTAACTTCTTCTTGGGTTTCTCGCAGTCTACCATCCCCTCTCTGATTGGTTGTCGTGCGGTCTCACTTTTAGACAAGCAAGCTAGCAATCTGCCTGGTTTATCCCCTTATGCATGTTGGCGCTCTATGTATTTCTTATAACTTAGTTTACCCAGCCTTTCCCACAGCTCACTGCATTCTAGCTGAAGGCGGGACACCGCCCTTGCCTCTTCTGGCGTCCCATTACCAACTCACAGTATAGCTTCAAGTTTTTTCTCTGTCTTCTGTAAATCCTGCAATATCACCTCTTGAAGCCCTTTAAACCTAATAAAGGAACTTCTTAAGAACATGCCTGCTATCTCCAGGAAACACTTCATTATAGATGGCGACGAGCTGGTCTTCTGATCTGACTCGGGCGAGAAGGAACTGAAAAAAGGAACAAAGACTGCATAAGGTACAACGGTCACCTGCTGCAGGGAGTGCAGGTAGGATTGCAGGTTAGTGAGCAGTGCCTAGACTGTTTAGAGAACTTTCCCAGGCCTAAAGCTTGGCCCCTAGAGGATTACTGGGAGCGTCCTGGGATTCTGGGGTGAAGCTGCTCCCAGGGCATGTGCCCAGGCCAAGTGCTGAGGCGCACAGCACAAATTACTTTGGAGTAAACCCTGAAGCACAGGGGCCCAACTACAGAATAGTGTGGCACTGCACATTAGTCCCGGCAACAGAACAATGCCTGAGGTGGAGTAGAGATGTGTGTGAGGACGGAAGCCAATCCCTCGCCGGGGTGTCTGGGCATGCTGCTGTGCTGGTCTGGCCGTTGTTATGGTTGGTCTTGGTAGGACAGCGACGCTGAGCTGAGTTCTACATCCATGTTTCTTATGATGACGTCAGCTGCAGCAACTGGGTGATGGCGGACAGCGAACCGTGGAACCTCCAGGGGTACCAAGATCTCAACACTGAAGCAACGAGCTTTGAAATGCCCAATGCCTCCAGTTTGAAGGAAAGGACATATCCATGTTGCACGACGTGAGGACGTATTTACATTAACATGCATGGTGAGAAGGACATAGGGTTCTTCTATTCAGGATCCTGCGGTATCTTTAAAATTACTGGACAGTGGCCAGCACTGGCTGATGGCCGGCTCTTGCCGGATCAGAGATCCAGCATCATATCTCTCGCCGGATATCAGGATACGGCTTGCCTCTGCCCCAGCCCTGCTAAACATCCATGCACAGTGCGCTTGCACGTGATCTAATCTGCTCTATGCAAACGCACTGTGCACACTGTGTGCGCAGTGCGTTCGCACAGAGCACATAACATCACCGAGGCCCAGTGGCATAACGGGGGGAGCAGCTGCGGGACATTTGTCAGTGGGACACCTTTACCGTTGGGCACCTCAAATGGCTGGTAGGGCAATGTGTGCTGAGCAATTCCTGTACAGGTGGTATAGCCTCTGGGTGACCCTGAGGGCTGCACGGCTCCTCAGTAACCATAAAGTGTTGATTTCTACTGGGTGACCCAGAAAGAACTACTGCGCTTGGGTGACCCCGATTGCTCTACTGCTCCTGGGTGGCCCTGAATTTGGTACTGCTGGGGGGTGACCCTGAACTGTGCTTGCTCCTGGGACACCCTGATTCGTGGACTCTTCATGGTTGGCCCTGAATGTTGTACTTTTTCTTGGTGACCCTAAATGCCATTCTACTCCTAGGTGACTACAAATGCTATACTGCTACTGGATGACCATACATGAATACATCTCTGTACTGCTCTTTGGTGACCATAACAAGTATTCTGCTCCGTACTGCTCCTGGGTGATCTTTAGTGCAAAATGGTTCTGTTGTGTCGCGGAATGCTCTACTACTCACAGGCGACACTGAACTCAACATTGTTCCTGGGTGACCCTAAACTGTCAAGTGCATATGGGTGTCCATGAAGGCTGTACTGCTCCTGGGAGACCCTGATGCCCTAGTGGAGTACCGGCTATGGAAAGGACGAGTGGCAGGTTGTTGCAGCGCAGGCTCCCTGGTGGAGAGAATCAGGACATTTTGGAGGAGTCCGGGACTTTTATCCCATCTCCTGCCCTTGTGAGAGACATCAGTGGAGTCATGTAGGTAATAGAAAGTGTCACGGCCACTCCCATATCAGGTGTCTTTATTTGCAGCAATGCACCTCCAATGAGCAGCAATTTAATGGGAAGCCATTTGCCATGCATGCCACATTGTAATCTGTAAAAGTTCTGGAGTCCAAGTATAACCAGTACACAGTTGTAGGCGGTAAGTATCCTTTATTGGTAAGACAGGATCTTCAGGTGGCAGGTACAAGTAGGTTAGTTGGGGAGAGATACACCGGGCGTACACACGCTAGGGAAGACAGCTTACTCTGTCAACTGACACAAATTGAACACACAGTAGAGAGCACTCATGGAACATTCGAACAGGCCACAGAGAAGGCAGGTGTGGTATCTTGCATGGCATGAATAATCTGGCAGAAAACAGAGCCAGATATGTATGAAAGGTAAGCTTGCTTTATTGTTCTAGTTAACAGGGAGGAAGGTAAGCAAAGAGAGCAGGTAACAAGCTTATACTCCCGCTGGCTATCTATCGCTTTCTCTAACCATAATAACTGGAAACCCTGTTACACCTAGTTTCCAGGCCCTTCACCACATTTCAAGCTCCACTCCACTCACACACACACAGCTCATCCTGCCAGGTGCTAGGTCACTACAGCAGGGACCCAAGGTTCCATTCAGAGAGTCGAAGACACAGGATGCTACACACATGCATGGCAACTATTGTGGGGGTGGCCCTTTACCCTCAAAAGTCTTAACTCTCATTATGTTTAATGGCTGATCGGTGTGCATGTGTGTAAATTATGTTTCAGAAGTTGCATACCTTTTCCAAATGGTGATTACAAGTAGATGGGTTTATCACAAAGGTTCTCCTGCGGGTGTCTATGTGTAAGCCCTAGTAAGACCTATTAGACAGTTTTAGACAGTTTTACGAGAACTCAACTTTTAAAATGCCAAATGTGAAACCATTCCTAGATTTATGCTCCTAAAAAAAAGATGTTTTTAATGAATATTTGCATGAATGGTTATATGAGTATGAATGCTCTTCTACACAGACCTGGGGGAGTATGTGGATGTATTGAGACAGAATTCAGGATTTGAGGATATGATTTGGGCACCTGCAGGATGAAATTGGGTCAGTGTGGGCAAATTTTGTTAAAACGGGTCTCATCTTTTCCTGGCAACTAGCATGAACATGTGTTTTACAGTGGCAATGCTGGCATCTATTGTTCAGAGAAGCATGTTTGCTTTCCTTGACATTAACAGCAGGAAAGGGAGCAGAACTCCTGAGTTCATTTGGGCAAAACCAGCCTGAAGGCATGCCATGCTAGCATAGACTATTGAGACGGGTCTAATATGTTTTCTTTAGGAGCCAGCATCAACACGTTTTTCAAAATGCTCCTGTGGAGGGTTGGTGACCTGGCATCCATAGGAGTGTTTATGTGCTGTCCTGCAAAATCGACTGTACATTCTACAGATTTTTACTCAATTTTTCTGAAATTCCTTCTGACAAATTAATGGTTTCTAAGATAATGAATGGGCCAAAACGTCACTGGATACATTGAGGCACTCTCCCTTGGGCCAGTTCAGGGTACAACCTATCATTGTACAATCCAGCATCTGCTACTGCTCTGGACTGCAGTGTTATTGTTGGACTGGCACATGTAGGCCAAAGAAGATGGCTGATTGGGTCACCTTCCATTAGGAAATCCCAATTACCCAAAACAACAGGACTTTTCCATGTTTCGAGTCCCACTGCTGCCACGTTCGATACTCCGCTGCTGCAAACGCCGTCCTGCTCCCGGATGACCTCAAACTCAATATTGGGCATAGGTGTTAAGCACTGTCATCTTGCAACAAAATGCAATTTGCAGTCTAACGAAAATAAGGTTACTACAGTGTCAGTCTTCAATATCAATAAAAAAGAGCACAGCCCTTCAAGTGCAGCCATTTGGATCAGCACATCAGATCATAGTGAAAGCTGAAAATGTGCACTTCACTCATAGCCACAATGTTTCTCTGTGATACACACGAACTCAACTCGTCAAAGACTCAACACCCAACCCCGACACTGCTAGCTGATAAAGACAAGCACCCAAACTGTTACTCTAACACCAGATCCTGCCAAGGACTCAACCCCTACACTATTAGCTGACGCAGCAACGCTCTCACACAGCCACACCCTACACTCCTGACTGATCCAGCCAAGCACCCAAACCCCTACCCTAATAACTGTTCCAGCCAAACACTCAAACTCCCCAAACATACACTATTAAATGATCCTGCCAAACACTCAATCACCCAACCCTAATTGATGCAGCCAAACAGTTGCACACCCAAACACATGTACTATTAACTGATCCAGCCAAGCACCCAAGCCCCTACACTGTTGAATGGTCCAGCCAAACACCCAGATGTGTACTACAATAACTGATCCAGCAAAATACCCAAACCACTACACTATAAGTTGATCCAGCCAAACACCAAAACCCCGTAACTGATCCTGCCAAACAACAAAACACACTATTAATTGATCCAGCCAAAGGCTCAACCCCTACACTATTAACTGATCCAGCCCAACACACAAACTCCTACACTATTAACTAATGTAGCCAAACACTCACACAGACAAACCCCTAATCCAGAAAAGCACTCCAACCCCTACACTATTAACTGACCCAGCTAAACACCCAAACACCCAAATCCTCACAATATTAACTGGTCTAGCCAAACACTCAAACCCATAGACCATTAACTGATATAGCCAAACACCCAAATCCCTAAACTATTAACTGATCTAGCAAAAACAAACAAAACCACCCAAACACGACACTATTTACTGACACAGTCAAATACTCAAACCCTCAAATCCCTGCATTAATAACTGATACAGTCAAACACTCCAACACCCAAGCCACTTTCATAGCAAATACTGTAAAGATCCCGATTTAGCTCGGCAGGCAATGGTTAGACATTGGGCCTCATTCCGAGTATGGCGGTATGGGATAGCGGCCACCGGTAACGAGACCGGTGGCGGTATTCCCTTACCGCCATACTCCGAGTTCCCTCTGCGCCCTCACCCTTAACGCCTGCTTTGAGCAAAGGGGCCTCCAAGCCAATAACGGTGACCGTAATGAACGGTCACCGTTATTTGCATCTTCCCCATTCCCATTGAGCCCTATGGGGGCTCATTTGGGAATGGGGAAGAGCCTTGGTGAATGGGGAATTACCGCCCCGCCAACCTTGGAATGGGGCGGTGATTCGGCCATCCACCAAGGCGCTGCCGGTCCGGGTACGGCGTCAACCAAGGCGTTAATAGCGCCATTGGTTAGCGCCGTACTCGGAATGAGGCCCATTGTGTAAAGTGTTGTTATCTTGTAAAACAATGTAATTGCGATCTAGCTATGAAAGTAGGCTGAGACTGCCAATGTATTGGTAAAAACGGATAGCACTACAGCTGCAACAATTTGTAACAGGACACCTTGGCATAATGACAACAGACACCAAACGCCCCATTCTTAAACGCAGCTTCGTGTAACTTCTCCACAGATTTCTGCATTGTTTGAAACAAGGGTGAAACACGTGTATGGGGTTGCTGGTGGTACTCTCGTTCAGATTGGAATTGCCATTGTATTTCGGTGCTGGACTGCCCCTGGGCAGGACAAAGACTGATATGCAAATGGATATTTCCCATCTGTGAAAGGCACAGTGAGTAAAAGCAGTGGCTGCGAACTCTCAAGTGGTTAATAACCACTGAACAGGTTATCATGTCTGTTCTTGCGAGAGAGGGGCGCCCGCTACCTTTGTAAAACTATTTGTTAAGGAACCTGGGATTGGTAACCCTAGGTCTCCTGGGGCAACCAGACGTGGTCTCCCTCTCACTGTGCTTAGAGAGGCATCAGCTTCACCTCACTGATGATCCCCAACAAGGGTGAAACACGTGTATGGGGTTGCTGGTGGTACTCTCGTTCAGATTGGAATTGCCATTGTATTTCGGTGCTGGACTGCCCCTGGGCAGGACAAAGACTGATATGCAAATGGATATTTCCCATCTGTGAAAGGCACAGTGAGTAAAAGCAGTGGCTGCGAACTCTCAAGTGGTTAATAACCACTGAACAGGTTATCATGTCTGTTCTTGCGAGAGAGGGGCGCCCGCTACCTTTGTAAAACTATTGTTTGAAACGATCACACACTCAACTCAAATAACGTAGCCACGCATGCAGCATACCACAACCCCATACACAACAAATGTTGCAGCATCGCAGTTAATGGTTAGTCCTCTCTACCAAAGCCATGTGCAGTGTTGTGAGACAATGTTATATCGCAATGCAAAATGCCTCTGCAGTGTATACTGAGATGTCGGTATCATGGAGCAACTTTGTGAAAAACTGCATGGAGTCTCAAGGTGGGTGAAATCAGTATTTTTGGGCAGGTGAGAGCCCATTAAGCCTATGGAAGGGCCTGGAGTTTGCCGTGAAGGTGAACCGAGTCGGTAGCGGGTGATGACTGCCAAATGTGGGTGAATTGAGAGGAATGAAACTTAGAGGTGCTCCCCCAATCTTGCAGTCCCAAAGCTGTCCTTCTAACCCAAGGGGGGTAGCTTCCAATTCTCCTTCCAAGAGTTCCACAATGATAGAACTTCTGCTCTACCACACCAAGACCAGGCACTCCCGAATGCACAATTCCACACCTCTCCCACTCTCCGCCACAATGGGATGCTGCCCTCACCATCACATGGACCTTTCACCGTCGTCCAGCTGCCTGAAGGTACCCACTCGCTCCCTATTTCAAGAGAAGGGGCTCACTGTACAATTGATTGCTAGCCCCCCTTTGCCGCACTCTTAGTGGATGCCTGGTCCAACAGATATTTATGGAGGACCCCTGTTAGAAACTGGGAAGGGGCACACCATATTATTTATTGCCAGTTCTCACTCTTCCCCACACTATGGAATACACCATGGAGAGGAATTCAGCCCAGGAGAGGAGAACCCCCACTGCAGAATATATGCGGTAAGCTGGCTGCCAATTCCGTGCCTGTTATCTGACCGCCGCCGTAAAATTATTGGAGCACATCCAATTACAGATGCGCATGTATACAGCACCACCGCTTGTACTTTTTCTGAAAATTCACATTCAAAATTGAATTTTGCTGCCGGAATGCCGAAATCGCCATTATGCACCACGAGGAGTGCCCTTTCTAAGATAGCCGACCCAGGCCTGATGGACTATCACCTTCACCTAAACAAGCCCATGTTCTGGTGTTAGGCTCGGATTGGCTGTTGCTGCCTACATCTGCACCTATCAGGTGCCGGCAGGCGTAAGTCGGCCCACCTCACAGCCTGCACGCCTCTCGCCAGAAATGCTGACCAACTCGGCGCCGACTCCGCTCTAAGGTAATCCAATGTAATCTCACGGTGGCTCTCTAAATGTTCTACAACGTCTACTAGTTACCACTAGCTCTTGCTGCCTTTTGTAGTTCGACTCTCCCGAACCCTTCACAGTTGTGACCCACAGCTTCGCAGAACCGAAAGTCTACTGCGGATCGGATCCCCCATATACTTCACCGTCACGCCACCCGCTTGAACTAGCTTTATCATAAACATTAGTCTGAAATCCAGATACAACGTTCGGCCCTGCCGCTCATTACTTACCTTGCTCTAACCAGCTATTATCTGCGACCACCACAGTCTTCCAGAACAGCCTACTGTACGCATAACATCCCGTTCTGCCATAAAAAACTCTTACGTGTTACTGTCCGCTGTCCTCTTGGAACCTTCTGTTGTCTGTGCGCTCCACCTCGATAAGTCTGTAATGCGAGATGCTATAATTGAGTTGCCATAACTACAGGTGCAATTACAACATTATTATTACCGTGCATACTCTGTACATTCAAAACTAAATGGCGTGCTATACTCAATACACCACCCGCATATAAGGCACGGTTGTGACTTGCATTCTCAGCCAGAGCCATGCTTGATTCTGCGCACTTTGTCATAGACTCGCAATGCTTAACCATACTTACAACAACAGTAGGTATTAGCGCCTGACTGAGTTACCCATTAAGTGCTGTTTGCGCATATCTCAGCTCCATGGCACACTTGGCCACTCTGTAGCACTGCTCTTCAGCGCCGACTGCAGCTAGACTCATGTCGCATTGAGCACTGATGCAGGCTGCACTAGGTTGCTGTGCATGACTGTGTCCCTAATTCCATTTACTGTGTCACTCAGACTCTTGACACACTTGGTCTCTATGTATTTTTGCCTTTCTGATGCCCATCCAATGTGCAATTTAGTCTTACACCACTTCGAGAGCATCGCGCCTACTTGCTGTTCTGTGGCCCACTGTAGCTCTAAGCCTGATTTTGCATTAGCATTTTTGACCTGTACCTTGATTGCCACTGTGCCTCATCCTGCATCTAGTACCCTGACACTGTATTGATCGCCACTCTGCCTGATTTTGCATTAGCATTTTTGACCTGCACCTTGATTGCCACTGTGCCTCATCCTGCATCTAGTACCCTGACACTGTATTGATCGCCACTCTGCCTGATTTTGCATTAGCATTTTTGACCTGCACCTTGATTGCCACTGTGCCTCATCCTGCATCTAGTACCCTGACACTGTATTGATCGCCACTCTGCCTGATTTGCATTAGCATTTTTGACCTGCACCTTGATTGCCACTGTGCCTCATCCTGCATCTAGTACCCTGACACTGTATTGATCGCCACTGTGCCTAATAATGTATTAGCATTTTTGACCTGTACCTTCATTGCCACTGTGCCTCATCCTGCATCTAGTACCCTGACATTGCTTTGTTGCCCTATGCCTGATTTTGCATTAGCATTTTGACCGTGCAATTTGCCACTGCGCCTGATCTTGCATCTAGTACCCTGACTCTTTCTTGCAGCTCCAAGCCTTATCCTGCATTAGCATTTTGACACTGTGCCTCGAAAGGATCTGGTGCCCTACCAGTCACAGTATTACCACCCGCCAGCCTCACCATAACCTGTTTGCGTCCTGGCATAACGCTTTTGAAAATTCTCAGTTGCCTAACCACCCTTCACTGAACCCTTCTGCTTATTCCGACTGCAGTCTTCTTTAGAATATTGGTCTCTAGAATCTTGCTCTCAAGTCTCTCTAGGCAACCCCAACAACAGTTATGCTAACCTAGACCATTATCATCATGTTTCCCTTCTGCCTGGTACCTCTCGACCTACCATGCACAGGGCTGCACTTCCTCTCCCACCCCAACGGTCTTAGTAGACCGGCATGCCCAAGACACCATCCCGTCCCCTGTCCAACCCCATTCCTACCCAATATAAACCCTTTGCAACCTGCCTTCACTGAGTCTCACCCCACAGCAGACACCTGCAGTTTCCAAAAAGCAATGTAGGCACCATCCCTTGCATTCCTACCCCTGAGAACTACACTATCAGTAACTCCTACCCCAGCCTATGCACAACGAGGCTCGACCGCCTCAGATCTAGGACACACACCATTTTAACTCCTCCTAACAGAGGCCCAAGAAAAAGTAAAACTAAAGCCAAACCAGCCACTCACCTCACACACCCTAAATGATCTCCCGACCAGCTCACTCCCCACTCCAATGCCTCCTCCCCCACACACTCAACAGAAAACCACGTCAAATCCCCACCGAAACAATCAAAGGCGCACTCATCAACGCTAGATCATTAGTCGCCCATGCCTTAGACATAGCCAACATCATTGAGGGAGATGATCTAGACTTCATAGCTATTACCGAGACCTGGCTCCGCTAGCCATACCTAATGACTACACCATCTACCGCGCAGACAGACAAACATCCAAAGGCGGCGGTGTAGCCATTATTGCAAGAAGCTCCCTCAACATAAGACACATACAAAACCAATCACTCCCATCTGTGGAATTACTCACTAACACAAGCACAATCACCACCCATTTTATCTATAGACCGCCTGGTCCCATATCCTCATTCAACAACGATATAGCTCTCCTGCTCTCTAACAACACCAAACCCAATTCACGATTACTTATTCTAGGTGACTTCAACCTCGGGCTCAATGACGAGAAAGATGACAAAGCAAGCACCATCCCTAACACTATCTCACCCATCACATCTCTCAACCCACACACAACAAAGGACGCATCCTCAACTGGATAGCTGACCTCATCTGCAAAACCACCATCCTCTTCAATACACCATGCGCCTGGACTGACCATCACCTCATCACCTTCACCATCAATAGAGACATCCAAACACCTCCACCCCTTCCCAACGTTCCACCCACACTCACAAGAAACAGCAAAAATATCACAGTTGAGAAACTCCTCCCTCTACTCCAACCTATCATCGATTTCTCACCCACCATTACCAGCCCCGGCTGAATTAGTAGATTTCTATAACACAACCATTCTCAAAGCCATAAATACTGTAGCACCACTCAAACTACGGAAAGCCAAACGATGCGCGCATCTCAACTCCTGGTTCACTCCTGAACTAAAAAACTCTCAGCAAAAGCAAAAGACAAGCTGAATTAGCATGGAAACAGTCTCCCTCCGCTAACAATAAAACATCCTACACCCTAGCCTCTAATACCTACAAGTCAGCAATCATCCAAACAAAAGAAAACTTGTACAATGAGAGAATCTGCAATGCCAAATCCACCAAAGAGCTCTTCAATATCCTGAGAGACCTCGAGTCCCCTTCCCTCATCCCAGACACATGTACCAAAGACATTTCTTGGTTTACCAACATACAAGAAGCACTCCTTGGCAAAATTGCTATGTTACAAGCCAAAATTGAGTCAAAGAAAGAAAGCCTCACCTTCGCAGACAATCGTATCCCTTCCACCCACACCTCTCGAATGGATGACAACAACCTATTTGAATTCTCCACCATCACTACCAAAGAGGTTGAAGGCATAATTAACTCCCTGAAACCCTCCAAATGCCAAGGTGACATCTGCCCAGTCATCAAAGACGCAGCCAAGCATCTTGCTCCTTTCATCACATCCCTTATAAACTCATCTTTCACATCCAGCATAGTACCTAACAACCTAAAGGATTCCTGGGTTTCACCCCTACTCAAGAAACCCACGCTAGACCCTAGTCTCCCCACGAATTACAGACCTATTACGACTGTGCCCTTTCTCCTAAAAATCCTCGACAGAGCGGTCTACCTGCAGATTCAGAACCACCTTGAGAAAAACAACTTACTAGGACTAAGACAATCAGGCTTCTACCCCAAACATGGCACCGAGACAGCCTTGATCGACCTCAAGACACAAATGGACAACAACAAAGACAATGGCAAACTAGCCCTTCTTCTCCTCCTCGACTTGTCGGCTGCCTTTGACTTGGTTAATCATGACATCCTCTGCAAACATCTAACCTCAGCAGCCAAATTCTCTGACAAGGCTAATGCCTGGATTCAGTCCTTCCTGAACAACAGATTCATGAGGGTCTTTGCTCCTACAGCCTCTGCTAAACCAGCCCCCATCACATGTGGTGTCCCTCAGGGCTCCTGTGTAGCCCCCACATTATACAATGTTTTTACAAAACCTCTCTTCGACATACTGGACCATTTGGGTGTCATCTACACGAATTACCGCAGATGACACTCAAATACTCATCCCTCTAACAGGCGACTATTCCACCGACAACACAGTACTCAACGGGCCTCATTATGACTCAGGCGGTAACCATGGTGCTAGTTGCGCCATGGTTGCCTCCAAAACCTTACCGATTCCAGAATGGTGAATGGAGCAATTACCGCCCCATTCCAAGGTTGGCGGAGGCGGTAATTCCCCATTCAGCATGGCCCTTCCCCATTCCCATTTGAGCCCCTATAGGGCTCAATGGGAATGGGGAAGGTGCTAATAATAGTACCACTAATTGCGGTACCGTTATTAGCTCCAAAGTCCCTTTGCGGGTCCTGTCCTTAACGCCTGGTAGAACCAGGTGTTAAGGGAGGACCTGCAAAGGGACCTCGGAATAGGGCAGTAAGGGATTACTGGCACCAGTGCCCTTACCGGTACCAGTATTCCCTTACCGCCCAGGCCCAACAACATTTATTCCATTATCCAAGAATTGATGGCCAAACACGGCCTCTGCCTCAACGACCACAAGACCGAGCTTCTTCTCCTAGGCTCCCAATCCAGACTCAATAAACTCGACAAACTCTACCAGACATTCACCATTTCCGTCTCCAACAGCGTCAAAACTCTTGGGATTTACCTTGACTCCTCCCTTACACTGCGAAGACAAATCAACGCCATCTCATCCGCCACCGCTTACACATGTAAGCTGATCAATGCCAGCAGACGTTACCTCTCGTCCTCCAACTGCACCACCATAGCCAGAGCACTAGTACTCTCCAAAGTGGACTATTTCAACGCTCTCTACCTGGGTTCCAGCCAAAAGAATATCAACAAGCTGCAAGTTATCCAAAATAACGCACTAAGAGCAGCTATGAACATACCCAAACACGAACACATCTCTGACGCCAGACAATCTTGTCAATGGCTATCTATACCCCAGAGAATCGAATATAAAACACTCTCTCTCGCTCACAAATGCTTATCCAACCAAGCACCTAGATACCTCTCAGACAACTTCACGCACCACACCCCATCTCGCCCAACTAGATCTGCCCAAACACACTGCCTAAATATAACTAGATTTAAACTCCAAAAAGCAGGAGGTTCAAGCTTTCCATTGCTTGCCTCTAAACTCTGGAACTCATTACCAGTCGATCTTAGATCTGAACCCTCCTTTCACTGATTCAGACACAGTGCCAAAGCTTGGCTACTGGGCCAATGAAGCCTAAAATGCCAATTTACTTCTTCACAAATGTACTTACTGCCTGCACAATCTGTATAATCTCAATTCATGTAAATTATGTCATATTATGCACATTACTTGTAACTGTTTTATAATGTCTAGGCTACCTGTATTGTTTACCTAATGACAATGCTTGCAAGATAGTGGCCACTTTGTAACCATGCCAAGTTCCTGGATGCCCAAGGACCAGGCGGCGCTTTACAAATAATAAACTAAACTAAACTAAGCCCCCCATCTCTCACCACTAATGCTTCCCTGATACACACCAATAAGGTGCCTATTCTATTATACATTGTTAGTACCCTCTATGTCCCACGTTTGGGAATGCTCCCAATATCCCTCATTGTTGTAGGTCTCAGCGGTGCAAACCAGTGAGGTGCCACTGTATCATTCACTGCCAGGCCGCACTCTGTCCCACCTTCAGGTGGGTTGTATTTGAATTGTTTGAACTACAATTGTTCGAATTACAATTGACCTTTGCACAATAGACCGAATTGTGAAGGTCAATTGTTACATATATGCGGGGAAACCCCCCCGCCACCCCATTATATATATATTATATATATATATATATATATATATATATATATATATATATATATAATATATATATATATATATATATATATATGGTCAATTGTGCAAAGGTCAATTCGGACCCTTGACTTTCGGTCAATTCAGTCATTCGAACAATTGTGTTCGAACAATTTGGGTAATACCATTCAGGTGATGCCTTCACCATTCCAGGATCTCTCCAAGTATTGGGATGCCTTCTCTATCCCTGATCCTCCAACCTCCATTGGGCCCACTACCAGGAGGTGTGCATGTCAACACTTGGTATCAGAACCCCCTTAGCCACACCTTGTGAGGGTGACGGAGATCCCTAACCCCTGCTCCAAGAGCTTCCATTCTAATAGAATGCTTTCTCCATATTATCCACAAAACTCCCTCTGACCCAGACTGGGGTGTGTGGGGGGGTGTCTCCCGGGAATCTTTCTTTACAGAAGCGCCCCCCTTTCCGCCAGGTTTCTTCATTGCCTCATGGATGCATATGCCACAGACCGGGACAGCTTCTTCTCCATCACCCTGATTGCAATTCTACCTCAATCCCACACACAGAGGGAGTGGTCCTGATCTGCCTTAAGCAAGACAGTGGACATGAAGCGACATGTTGACACTGTAAGATCAGGTGGAAGGCTATACTTGGGAAGAAGATTTTTCTATTCTCTTTTATTTGGGGTTTGCTACTGGGCAAGCCTTGCACGTGGTTCCTTTTGCTGAAGAGAGAATTCGATTAAAGTGCAGCTCCTGATTAAAGAAACACTGCATCAAATCGTAGCAGTGTTAAAACTGGAAGGGACTGGTTACCTGGTGGCAGACATTCATACACGAGTGGTGTAAGTCAAAGTGATGTTTTAAGATGTTCTTTGTTTTTCTTGTGTGCTTCAAATGTTCGTATACCATGTGAAATGGGAAGTCGCTATTCTACCTGGCCTCTGCCATTGCACCACAATGTTCTCCCATACTCGCCAAAATCCTCTTCCCAATGAAAGGTACTCAAAGCACTGGGCATAAACCAGTTCAAGTTTTGTTGACTAAAGAAACATTATAAAAATAATATGATAATATGCGTTGCACTGTCCTTTAATCAGGGCCATGTTACCATCTGATAATGAGCAAAAATAGAAAAAGCGGGCACCACTTCAGAAAATCCGTTTGGATTCAATAGTTCAAATGTAGAAAATAAAAAATTAAGATAATGTGACTTTTTTCCAAAATGTTTTACAGGAGCTGGCGGTGATGAGCCTGGAGACACCCTGACTCGAAAAACATGTGAAACAGGAGACTAGGTAAAAAACCAAGTCACAGAGCCGCTCTCCGTTGCACCCAACGTGGGCAGTGAAATTATAGAGTTCTTCAAAACTGTATATATTTCGTATGAAAATAGTTATTCAAAATTAGATGAGCAGGTTTCCAAAAGAAAAGAGTCTTTGTTGTTTTTCAACAATGATTTTTATAGAGAAAGTCTCAAGGAGCATCACTAATAAACTCTTAGTGAGGAAGTGGCTGACACATCTATTGTATAGAATAGACTTAACATGCCAATCCATTTCGGAGAATCTTCTCCTTCGTCAGGGCTAGTCTATGGTGTAAAATATGAATAAATAACATCCACGTATTTTGTCACAAATCAACATGATGGGTAAAATAAACAGAAATGTTAGCACAAATAAAGTAAAATAAAACATATTGTTTGTGGATAGTTTCATAGATGAGTGGTTATATGCAAAAAAAGGGAGAAAAGCCAAAGTATGAGGGGCAATATCATACATGATAACGAAATTAAAAACAAATTCAAAAGTCACATCTATTACCTGTATAATGTGTGCAGCCTAAATAAAAAGGCGATGCAGTA
>PGSH02013627.1:0-18335 GCA_002915635.3 Ambystoma mexicanum
GTACCCATTGCATGATTGGTATTTCTGGCCTCATCAATACATCATGGCCCACCGTCATCTGCTCGGTATCAACAAGGCCCAATAACACGCCAGCAATTGCTTCTCAAACAGAGTATATGAGTTACCAGCATCGGGCAACTTACGACTCCAAAACCCTAATGGCACACGTTTCCTGTCTTGTTTCTGCCACACACTCCAGTTAGCATAATTGTCTTGTACAGACACATTTAATTCCACTTCGCCTTCCTTCAATGGCCATAAATCAAGCACCTGCTGCACGGTGTCTTTCGCCATCTCAAAGGCTTTCTGCTGCTCTTCCCCCCACTGAAACTCATATTTCTTTCGTGTCACCTTGTAGAGGGGGCCAATATCTGCCCTAAATGGGGAATGTGCTGTCTCCAAAACCCAAACAGCCCTATAAACTGCTGAGCTTGCTTTTTGTTCATTGGAGTGGTGAATTCAAGTATTTTCTGTCGGGCTTTTGGCACCATTTCTCGATGCCCATGATGCCACTGAATCCCTAGGAATATCACTGTTTCAGCTGGACCTTGAATTTTACTTGGGTTAATCTCCCACCCTTCCTTCTTCAATCCTTCCATAATGACATCTAACTGACTTTGCACACTGTGCTCATCCTTGCCCTGAATCAAAATATCATCAATGTAATGAGAGATTTGTATGTCAGGTTTACACAGGTATCTTGTCTAAGTGCTCTGCCACCAGCCGGTGACAGATAGTCGGCTATGTATGTACCCCATAGGTAGCCTCGTGAAAGTGTACTGACGTCCACTCCACGAAAATGCAAACTGTTCTTGACACTCTTCAGCAATTGGCACGGAGAAAAATGCATTGGCTAAATCGATCACTGCATACCAAGTCCCCTCAAACTTTTGGACATTCTCAATCAAGGTAATGGCATCTGGGACTGCGGGCACTAAGGGAGGAGTGTGTTTATTCAACTCCCTGTAATCCACCGTCATCCTCCACGACCCATCTCCCTTTTTAATAGGCCAGAGAGGATTGTTCCATGCGGTGGTAATAGGGCGTAATACACCCGCCTCCACGTACTCTTTGATGGTGTCTGAAATTTCCTTGTGCCCCCCAGGAATGCGGTATTGTTTCATTGCTACCCGCTTGGTTGCCACCGGCACTTGCACTGGGGCATCTTCAATTTGCCTACGGTAATGGGTGTACAGATCAATGCACTCACCCCAAACTGGTACGTTTTACCGCCAAGTCCCAAGGTTAACCCTTCCAAAATGTCAAAGCCAATTATATATTCAGGTATCGGGACAATCAACACTTGGTATTTCTGCCTCTTTAAATTGCCTATTTTCATCTCCACTCGCGTTTGCACTGCGGGGGTCTCCTTTCCCCCTAAACCTGTAATAGTAAACTGTTTGCCTTTAAATCGTGTTGGATTACCATGAATCAAAGAGGCCTCCGCCCCGGTGTCTATCAATGCTCGCACCCCTTGTGTATTTCCTGGCCCCGAAAAAATCTTAACATCAACATGAGGCCGCCTATCCACTTTTATGCGGGCAGACGCTGCCGGAGCTTGGCCGAAGCCCTAGTCAAACTTCGAATGAGTGTGACTCGACTCCGCCTCTAACATTGCACTCACCACCTTTCTCAAATCAGCGTATGTTGGCTGGTACGGGAAGGTGTCCCCATAGACCCTTTGTCTTGTTCTTCCGCAGGAGGAGCAGAAGGTGAGGTATCCCCCTGTGGCGTGGTGACTACCTGTTTCTTAACCTGTTTATAGCGCTCTTTGGCTGCAAGTCCTCGTTTTTTGTATAATTCATACATTACTCTGGTTTCAATGCCATCAATTTCTTCGTGTGGCACACCATCTTTTAACAAAGCCAAAAACATGTCTTTTCGGGACACTGGGGAGTCTCTGCTATCTTGCCGCCTGCCTTCGGTTCTTCTCTCACTACGCCCCTCTCTCTCCCGTGGCTTGTTATCGCTCTTATCCCACTCCCCTAAATCTGCAAGCTGCCGAATGGCATCCGCTACCTCATCAGTAGCTTTGCCCGTCATACCTACGAGCAAAGTCATAATGACACTTTTGTATGCAGGTGGCGCGGTTCTAATCACCATGTTTCGAGTTGAAACTGAGAGCGGCACGGCTCCCATGTGATCAGGAGCATCTATGTGAATAGCCTCTTTCATAGCATGCTCTCTGACTTTTTGAATTGCTTCTCTCAACGTATACCACTTCGTTTCTTCGCTAGGCCAATCTGTGGTAATGGGGTATTTACGGTTACATGCTTGGGCTACCAGGTGCAACAAAGACACCTGTGTATCTTGACCATTTGCGTCAGGGGCGGTCCTGCCCTTAAGACCTCCTGTACATTGGTGTCAATTGACAAGGGTAAAAAACGCGGTGAATCCGTAGAATCTACCAACAACCCTGCAGCACCCCCATCTAGCAATCTCACCATCCATGTCAATAAAGCGTCCCCTGATTTTTGCCTCAAACGGGTAATAATTTCCCCAACCTCCTGCTGTGTGTAATCCTCCAGCGTGGTTAAATCCACCATTCCGCCAGCAGGATTCTGTGGGTGGGGTCTGGCTCGCCGTCTTCTAACGGGTTTAGCCGCCACTTTTTTCTGTTTCACTTCCATTTTGGGGTCAGACTCATTTGCGGAACTACTTTCTAGACTGGTTGAGTCATAAATATCACCATCCCATTTATCCGGATCCCAGTCCACACCAGCGGTAGCAATTACAGTTGCCACCTTTCTTTTGTTGACCCCTCCCCGTCTTTTCCTATACTTATACCGGGCTACTCTGACTGCTGCCCTCTCGGCCACAGCCTGATATGTATCAGCCTTATCTTTAAACAGTTTCATTTGAATCTGCTGCATTAACGCAGTCTGCCTTTCTGCAGCCAGCTCTCTCTCTCATCGCAAAACCTCATTTTTCATTTCCACCTTCATTTGATGTATTTTCCTATAAGCATGCAAAAGAACCCAACCTCGTCTACCTAATGCCGCATATTCTCTGCCACGTTCTACTGGAACTTGTTGCAAGCATGCCATTACATCAGACGGATCGGCATCTCCCAATCCTTGATCCCATGTTTCACTTAGACCTGCATCACATGCCCACGCCTGGGCCAATTTATCATATGGACTCTTAGTCCAGCCTGGAATAACAACATCAGAACAGTCACCGCCAGCTGTAACTTTCTTCTTCCTGAACAAACTACTCATTATCGCAAACAAAACAAAACCCTCTTTGTATCTATATATTTTTTTCTCTCCACACTGCAATCACTCACACAGGCATGCACACACCGGCAAAGGAAAAAAAAAAAACTTCACTACCCACTTACTTCCACTTGCAAGATAACCGAATCCTATCTACATCCAAACAGATTCTTGAATACTCGGAACAACTCATCACAAGTATCCTGTTCGTGACACCAAAAATGTATTGCTCTCCCCAGAGTGCACGGAAAAAACATAAATCACCAATGCAATTATAGAACCAATACTTTGAACGCAGAAAGACGCAATAACTCGCAACCACACACTCTTAGAAGATAATCAGCACTTATACGGCTATTTATTCAAAGTTTAAAAGCAACCAGTAATTAACATAGAAACAACTCACAGCAGTAACATAGACATAAATCACAGAAGAGGCAAAGAATTCAAAAGGAAATACATCACTGTGAGCGTAACTGGATTCCTCATCTCGCCCAGAAGCGGCTGGAAGACCCCGGGAACAGCCAGGCCGAGAGCACCACAGCTCATAGGAATGCCGGACGTAAGCGTCCTCCTCCGGCCGAAGTCTCACCTGACCACCTCCTGGTTTCCGCATATATACACACTCCGAAAAGGGGTGGCATTTCTCGAACCTTCTGGAAATGGCACTTGCGCAGTTGATGAGCAGCCGTCGGTTGCCAGCTGGGTCAATCGACAGCCACCCTCAAGGAGCAGAGTGCCTCCCTCCTCTAAAAACACGCTCCACGGAGAACAGTAACAAACCATAACAAAGTTAGCTTTCCCAGCAGAAATGTCCTTGACCGCATACCAGGTTTGGAAAGCATGTTTTCCTCAGCATCGTGAATCTAACACTCAGCAAAATGGGTGCAGCTTTTCACTGCGGCATGAAGTAAATATCCATCATGGCTCCAAGCGCTCCCAGAATGCACTGCGCACCAGTGCCATTTTAGTTCAAGCATAACACATGCTCTGACTCCATCACTATTCTTGCATGCTCTGGCCCCCTTGCTACGCTCACATGCTATGGCCCATTGCTACGCTCACATGCTCTGGCCCTTGCTATGCTGCATGCTCTGGCTCCATCGCTATGCTCGCATGCTCTAGCCCCTCGCTATGCTGCATGTTCTGGCCCCTTGCTAGGCTCACATGCTCTGGTTCCATCGCTACGCTCGCACACTCTGGTCCCCTTGCTACGCTCGCATGCTCTGGCTCCATCGCTACACTCGCATGCTCTGGCCCTTGCTATGCCACATGCTCTGACTCCATCGCTACACTTGCATGCTCTGGCCCCTTGCTATGCTGCATGCTCTAGCCCCTCGCTATGCTCGCATGCTCTGCCCCTTGCTACGCTTGCATGCTCTGGATCCATCGCTCTGCTTGCACCCTCTGGCCACTTGCTATGCTGCATGCTCTGGTCCCTTTGCTACGCTTGCATGCTCTAGCCCCCTTGCTATGCTCTCATGCTCTGGCTCCATCGCTATGCTCGCACGCTCTGGCCCTTGCTACGCTGCATGCAATGGCCCCCTTCCTATGATTGCACGCTCTGGCCCTTGTTACGCTTGCATGCTGTGGCATATTTGTGGGAAATGTTATCATCACTCCAGTTCACTTAATCACCAGCAGCCAATGGGTGAGTGGCTGGTGGGTGAATGGTTATGAATGTATTCATGCAAGTCTGGGCCCAGGCAAGCAGCATTGTATCAGTGATGTTTTCTTACATAGTTTACTGGTATTTTTGGGCAAAGACAACTTGATGAATATTATTACATGAGAAAGGGCAGGGTTTATAGCACAATGGGGCACGGCAGACTGTACCTTTTCTTTCTTTGGCATGGCATTTATTACCCACATAAGGGCAAGGTCAACATAATGTGTTCTTACATAATGTGTGTTCTGACATGGAGAGGTTGGGGCACCAGAGCAGTCAACAAGCAAATGTTTTCTTATTACTGTAGCATTGCATGTTTTACTGGTGTTAAAGGTAAAGTCAGCATGATGAGTCTTCCTACATATTGAGTGGAGGCACATGTGCAGCCAACCGAAGTCAATGTGAGTATTCTTACATGGTGGTACGGGTGTTGGGCAAGTAATTCGTGCAGCAGCAGTAACATATTTTCTTCTTGTGGCAGGAGAGTTTTACTTACATTAATGGCAAAGCCCACAAGAGAATGCTCACACATGGGGATACTGACACAGCCAGCATGAACATGTAGTATCATAACTGTGCATAATATCACTGGCCACACACAGGAGTTGGCTGGTACATTGGGCGCCAGGACTCACGAGCCAGAAACACCACCCCTGTTTCTATGTAAGGGAAAAGATTTAAAGTTTATGTATGTGTTTGTTTTTATTATATTATTGGCGCACCAGGACCTAGAAAGGTAGCGCGCAGAGAACAAGGAGGTTACAGCTTAGTTAACGTTTACAGGTTACAGATTAGTTAACGTTACAGGTTACAGCATAGTGGACATTTCGAATCTGCAGGGTAGGGCAAGTGCAAGTGCAGATAAGGCGTAGCTAAACAGTCAAATCTATGGCATCAAACAGTAAAAGCAGGTTAGTACAAACATTATAAGAAGACTTTACTATAAAGTGACATACGCTATGTCGCATTCTCAATAAGCCATTTTATGGTGTTCTTTCTGAAGTTATTGAAGGTTTGGTCACATCTGAGTGCAGGGGTAGGGAGTTCCATAACTGTGCTGCCTTAACTGGGAAGCTGGAACCTCCAATGGTGGCTAGTTTGAATCTGGGCACTAGGAGGCAGTTGGGGCTGGCTGTCCTTGTGAGTCTCGTTGGATTTTTCCTGTTGAAGCGTTCTGAGAGGTATCGGGGAGCTTTGTTGTTAGGCATTTGTGGATAAGGGAACGCAGATTTAAGGTTGATTTTTTCTTGGGTGGAAAGCCATTTGTGTTTTCGTCTTATTTCTGAAATGTGTGCACTTCTGGGGATACTTAGGCCGCTCTAAGTGCATTGTTTTGGAGCACTTGGATTCTGTGGATGATTTGTTTGGTAGTCCCTATGTAGAGGGCGTTGCAATAATCTAATTTCGATAAAATGAGGCTCTAGCTAGAATAAGACAGCTGTCCTCTGAAAGAATGGTTCCCAGCTCGTATTAACTTGCATGTATAGGCAGTGGATGATGACAGTGAGTTCACCTGTTTGGTGAAAGATAGTGTCGCATCAAGGTAAAAACCTAGGTTTTACTTCTCTGGCGACCTTGATAGTGTTGCCATCTATGATGAAGGCGGAGTAGTTTTGGTTAAGTTTGGAGATACGGGCTGCCGTGCCCAGGATGATGAGCTCTGTTTTGTCATCGTTCAAGCATAGGCCATGGTTGGCCATCCATGCCTGAACGATGCTATAGACTCTATTCACCAGAGCCAGATCTTCGACGTAATCCCCAGTAAGTGGTAAGAGAATCTGATATCATCTGCATAGTTAGTGTAGGTGATACCCAGATTATCAAGATCGTCAAAGAGTGGCTTGGTGAAGATTTATAGAGTGTCGGCGAGACGCAGGATCCCTGGGCACTCCGCAGGTGATTGGATAGGGTCTGCTGCCGCTGCGGGGGAGAACACCCTCATAGCCTGTCACTAAGAAATGATTGAATCCAGACTATAGCCTCCTCTGAGAAGTGGGCAGCCGAGTCCAAGTGATTACATAGGACTTTATGATCCACCAGATCAAAGGCGGCTGAGAGGTCTAGAAGGAGGAGGAGAGCTAGTTTTCCTCGTCTCTGAGTGAATCTATTTGGGCTTTTAGGTCGATAAGGCAGTCTCTGTGCCGTGTTGCGGACGGAAACCGGATTGGCGGGTGCCGAGGAGATGGTTCATCTCAAGGAAGTTCTGGATTGGGTGTATGCTACCTTGTCTAATATTTTTAGTAGGAAGGGAACCGTGGTGATGGGCCTGTAGTTAGTAGGAAATGTTGGGTCCAATGTTTGCTTTTTAGGAGGGGAGTACCCAAGATTCCTTTAGGTTGCGGGGGATGGTGCCCGTAGTAAAGGAGGCATTGATAAGTTTTGTGATAAAAGGGCTAAATCCCTAGCCGCATCCTTGATCAGTTGTGCGGGGCATTGGTCGCCCTTTGCAATTAGAAGGTTGAGAGTCAAAATGGTCTTCTCTACCTCAATTACTGAGACCTTGGAGAAACGGAATGGGTGGATTCTGGGTTGTTGGATGTGGGAATTTGACTATCAGAGGTTGAGTTGGCAGAGAGGCTTTCTTTAGGGCAATTTTTGTTTGGAGGTTGGATACTTTGTTGGTTAGTGCCAGTTGTATGTCTGTGCACACAATTTGTCTTTGATGGAGTCATCCTGTACTGTGATAGGAGTTTCCAGTTCCTTTAGGATGGAGAATAGCTCCTTCATGCTGGAGTTGGATTGGGAGATCCTATTTTATAGGTTTCTTGTTTGGCCAGGATGATGTCTCTTTTGTATTGCGAGGAGATGTTAATTAAGTTAGTTTTATTTTCAGCGGTCGGAAGTCGGTTCCAAGCTGTTTTCGCATTTTCTCTTCTGTAGTCTTAAGTTTTTTAGGTGGGTGTAAACCATGAGTTCAAATGCTTTTTGGGTTTACTGATCCGAAGTTTAAATGGAGCAATACTGTCAAGAGCAGAGCACATGGCTGCGTTGATGCATCCACTAGGATGCCTGGGTCAGAGTGGTCAGGTAGGGAATTTAGTTGGGTAGGATGTGGGCAGAATATTGTCGGCTGTAATGTTTTCTTGTTTCTCGTTAAGGTGGTGTGGCTGGCGTGGGTGTTAAGACTATGGTCTTTTGGTGTTGAGGGTGAAAGAGATAAGGTAATGGTCAGACCATATTTGGGGGGTGATGGCTGTTTATAGAGGGGTAGCAGTTGTGACTGCAATCCAGTCTAGTGTTCTTCCCTTGATATGTGTGGAAGTATTCACGAACTGCGTGAAGCCTAGCACTGACAGAGTATTGCCTGTGGCAAGTAGCATGATGGTCGTTGATATCGTTGAGCCTAGATTGAAATCTCCTAGTACTAGTGTTTGGGAGGATTCTTTTAGTTTCTCAGAGATAACAGTGGTGATAGTCTTCAGTGAAGGGCTGGACGGGCCAGGGGGTCTAATAGATAAGGTGGATATTTAGTGTTTGGGAGTTTGCAGTCGGTAATTTGATAGAGAGAAGCTCGCAGGATTTGAGGGAGGGTGTGGGTGTGATTCTCATAGAGAGATTAGATTTGGCGATAATTGCAATTCCTCCACCGCGCGCAGTCTGGTCTGTCAGCTCTGAGAATGGTATAATTCTCTGGGACTGCCAGAGTGAGAGCCGGACCTGCTGCAATCGTGGAGCCAAGATTCAGTAATGGCAATGAAGTCAAGGCTATTATCCCGTATGATATCTCTATAGTCAGTGGCATGGGCGACTAATGATCTGGCATTGATTAGAGCAGCTTTTAGTTCAGGTTCTAGCTGTGCTGTGAGCGGGGGTTTGGCTATAAGTTTATTGATTTTATGGTGTGGTTGGTGTCTGAGAGGGGCGGTGGTTACCAGTGGTCGGCATATTTTGGGTCGGAGGTGTTCTAGGTTAATGTTATATTTAGTAATAGGTTCGAATATTTTAGGTAGTCGAGCCCGGAGTCTAAGCTTCCTTTGTTCTAAGTTGCAGGGTTTAGAGATGAGTTGTATGTGGGCACCAAGGCCCTCTGTAGGCAGAACTGTAGGCATGGTCGTGTAGATGATGGTAAGGATAATTGTCAGTTTGGAGAATTGTGCAAGGTGAACTGGGTTGGGCATGTGGAAGTACATACTGTTACTACTAGCTGAACTAGGTGGGCTGGAATTAGTTGCCGTGGATGGATACGGGGCAGAGTTGGCAGGGTACAGTTCTCAAATACTTGGCGAGATTAATGCAGCAGTGACGTACTAGTCTAAGAGTAGCAGTCAGATACTGGGCTAAGTGCGACGGTCAGATGTAAGTCTAAAAACCGAGGTCAGATACTGGGCTGAGAGTGATAGTACAGTGGTCTCTGGGCGACCATAAGGCACTACACAATACTACAGTGGTCTCTGGGCGACCATAAGGCACTACACAATACTACAGTGGTCTCTGGGCGACCATAAGGCACTACACAATAATACAGTGGTCTCTGGGCGACCATAAGGCACTACACAATAATACAGTGGTCTCTGGGCGACCATAAGGCACTACACAATAATACAGTGGTCTCTGGGCGACCATAAGGCACTACACAATAATACAGTGGTCTCTGGGCGACCATAAGGCACTACACAATAATACAGTGGTCTCTGGGCGACCATAAGGCACTACACAATAATACAGTGGTCTCTGGGCGACCATAAGGCACTACACAATACTACAGTGGTCTCTGGGCGACCATAAGGCACTACACAATAATACAGTGGTCTCTGGGCGACCATAAGGCACTACACAATAATATAGTGGTCTCTGGGCGACCATAAGGCACTATACAATACTACAGTGGTCTCTGGGCGACCATAAGGCACTACACAATAATACAGTGGTCTCTGGGCGACCATAAGGCACTACACAATAATACAGTGGTCTCTGGGCGACCATAAGGCACAATACAGTGCAGTGGTCCGTTAGCGACCATAAGGCACAACACAATTGCAGTGGTCAGTTAGCGACCAAAGGGCACGGCCAATAGCAGTCATGAGGCATAAAGCACTAGGGGCTGAAAATGACTGTACTATTAAAGAGGTGGCAGCAGTGACGCAAAGAGGCGGCGGAGTTGGAAGCATAAGCGTATGTAGCAAACAGTTATCGAAGGTGAAAGAAACCGAGTTCAAATGTTTATGAATGCGGAATAGCAGAAGACATACCAGAAAGCACAATAGTGTAAACTGAGGGTATCCCCTTTACTCACAAAAGATTAAAGGTCCGAGTAGACACTGCTCCGAGGCTCCGGAGCAAACAAGGTGATTACACAAGGTGTTTGTGATGCCTGGAGCAGCACGGGCAGAGTTTGTGGCCCCTGGCTCCTGAGGCTCCAAACAGGCACACAAACAGGCCTTAGGATGGCCTTTGGGTTGGCCGGCGATCCGCCTGCCGGCGGTTCCTGCAGTGAAAACGAGGTTTAGCCTCGCTTTCGTGCCGCGATGCGCCCGGCATGGGCAAGTCAGGCACTTGTTGGGACGGGGTCAGGCAGGCCCTGTCCCTCGGCGCGCTCGCTTCCTCTTTCTCCACGGGAACCTCTGCTGGGCTGGGGTGCTGGGGGGCTCCTGCCCTCACCCCTCAGGATGGATGTTAGGAGTGGGGGGGTGTGTGGCACACAACAGGCCTTAGGATGGCCTTTGGGTTGGCCGGCGATCCGCCTGCCGGCGGTTCCTGCAGTGAAAACGAGGTTTAGCCTCGCTTTCGTGCCGCGATGCGCCCGGCATGGGCAAGTCAGGCACTTGTTGGGACGGGGTCAGGCAGGCCCTGTCCCTCGGCGCGCTCGCTTCCTCTTTCTCCACGGGAACCTCTGCTGGGCTGGGGTGCTGGGGGGGCTCCTGCCCTCACCCCTCAGGATGGATGTTAGGAGTGGCCATTGCGACGCCGCTGGATGACCGCTGCCGGCTGGCGCGGCACACCAGTTTTAGCGCACATGCAATGTTTTTCGCGCGCACGGACGTGCCAGGTAATCCGCTGTGCGCTGGTTTCTCTGAATTTTCGCACTTGCCCTGCGTTTTGCACTTTTCCTGCGATCGCCACGTTTGGCACCTCTGCGCGGGAATATTAAAACACATTACTTCCATCTTCACACTAGTGCAGTGCGCAGCAATTCCCTTCCAGCAGCAGCCTCCATCATCACACATTTGCCATGCCCTGAGTGTTGTGCGGCCTGTGCTTGTTGCCGAGCTTGAAGGGGGGCCCCTCAGCATGGCTTGCAGCGGGCGCCCACATTTTGTGTTACGCCACTGCTCATAGTGTTTCAATGCCATCACATTGACGGAAGCGCCAGTGTCGACCAGCACGGTCACCTCAGACTCATTGACACTGATCTCGCATCTAGGCTGCCTCCTTTTACTTGCCTTCAGTTTGCATACACTGGAGATGAAGAATACGTATTCTTCCCCCTCGTCCTCTTCAACCCCTTGACCACATTGATCTCCTCCTGATCCATCAGGGCCAACATTCTGGGTACTCCTATGGATAAATGGACCCATCGTGGCAGGGCCCCTGGGCATCCGCATAGGGACTGGAGCACGGCACATACACGCAAAATGGTTAGGAACAGCACACCGTCTGCACGCCCATCACTTTGCCGGACAATAGGTTGCATGTGGAAGGTCGTAACCACACTGTATGCACGGCTCAGAAGTGTCCGGTCCTTTTACCTTCCAAGGACCGACACTCTGATTCGTCATCCGGGTTCCTTGTTGGTGCACTACTGCACACACATCGTCATTCTTTAGACTGCGTATGGCTGCAACAATCATAGGTGCCCCAGTGTATGCCAACACATGGGAGCGTCCCTTCTCCAGAATGTGTGCCAAGGTGAAACCAGGTTCTCTCAGCACCTGGTTCCGCATTTTGCTGAAGCACAACCTTGAATCAGCTGCTGACAGACCATACTCTCAGCATCGTCCCATGCACACGTGGATGCAAGCTGCCTAAGGGGTCGATTCATGGAATTAATGTGCGCCGAAAATTCCCGCGCAGAGGTGCCAAAACGTGCGAATCGCAGGAAAAGTGCGAAAATCGCAGTGCAAGTGCGAAAATCGCAGGAAAACCAGCGCACAGCGATTCATGGAAGTCCGTGCGCGAAAAAACATTGGATGTGCGCTAAAAATGTGCGCCGCACGCCGGCACACAGGTCATCCAACAGCGTGCGCCAAGGCCACTGCGAAATCGCACATAGCGCGGCGCACATCACAAAAGTAGGCGGAACATGGGGCGTAACACTCGGAATGGGGAACCACGCGTGAAAATATGGGCGTCACGGGGGAAGTACAGGAGGCAAGTGCGCGGAACGCCCACACGATCGCCTACAACCCGTATTCATGGAATCGAATAGGGCAAACCAGCGCACGGTCAAAGACGCGCACAGGGCCAAACAAGTACGCCCCTGCGACTGAAAAAAATGTGCGCCAAAATGTGCACTAACAAAAAGCACCTATATACAGCCATGATGAATGGCCCATACAGTGGCCCTCTAGGACAAATGAGGTGTAAAGGGGCACGGACAAACACGGACACCCGCTGTGTGAAAAATAGTGTGTGCGCGTGTTCCTGGGTGCGCGGGAAGTTCCACACGCGATTAGCCTGGGTACGTGTACTTCGGGGTGCGCGGGAAGTTCCACACGCGATTAGCCTGGGTACGTGTACTATGGGTGCGCGGGAAGTTCCACACGCGATTGGCCTGGGTAGGTGGGGGTGCGTGGGAAGTTCCACACGCGATTGGCCTGGGTACGTGTACTACGGGGTGCGCGGGAAGTTCCACACGCGATTGGCCTGGGTACGTGTATTCCGAGGTGCGCGGAAGATTCACACGCGATTTCTGCAGGGTACGTGTATTTCGGTGGTGCCGGGGAATGCTACACGTGATTTGGCCATGTGGGTCCCCCAGGTGTTCCCTCTACACCCTCCACGGCCCCTGCAGGCAGCCCACACCACAGGGTACTACCCTGCACCCCTGCTCATGTCCCACAGGCAACCCATCCACCATGGCCATGCCCACCAGCCAACCCACATGTCACTTTGCACTACTGATCACCAACACATGTCTCCCACCACCCCCACCCCCAGCAGTGCAGGGGCAGCCTCCACCAGGCCCCCACTCATGTCTCCCACCACCCCCACCCCCCAGCCACCAGGGGCACCCTCCACCAGGCCCCCACCCATGTCTACCACCACCCCCACCCCCAGCAGTGCAGGGGCAGCCTCCACCAGGCCCCCACTCATGTCCCCATGCACCCCCACCCCCAGCAGTGCAGGGGCAGCCTCCACCAGGCCCCCACTCATGTCTCCCACCACACCCACCCCCCAGCCACCAGGGGCAGCCTCCACCAGGCCCCCTCTCATGTCTCCCACCACCCCCACCCCAGCCCAGGGGCAGCCTCCACCAGGCCCCACTCATGTCTACCACCACCCCACCCCCCAGCGCAGGGGCAGCCTCCACCAGGCCCCCACTCATGTCTCCAACCACCCCAACCCCAGCAGCAGCAGGGGCAGCCTCCACCAGGCCCCCACTCATGTCCCCCACCACCCCCACCCCCCAGCAACGAGGGGCAGCCTCCACCAGGCCCCCACCCATGTCTCCCACCACCCCCACCCCCCAGCCACCAGGGGCAGCCTCCACCAGGCCCCACCCATGTCTACCACCACCCCACCCCCCAGCAGTGCAGGGGCAGCCTCCACCAGGCCCCCACCCATGTCTCCCACCACCCCCACCCCCCAGCAGTGCAGGGGCAGCCTCCACCAGGCCCCCACCCATGTCTCCCACCACCCCACCCCCAGCACAGTGCAGGGGCAGCCTCCACCAGGCCCCACACATGTCCTACCCACCACCCCCACCCCCAGCCACCAGGGGCCTCCACCATGTCTACCACACCCACCCACCCCCAGCCACCAGGGCCCCAGCCTCCACCAGGCCCCACTCATGTCTACCACCACCCCACCCCCAGCAGTGCAGGGGCAGCCTCCACCAGGCCCCCATCATGTCTCCCACCACCCCACCCCCAGCAGTCCAGGGGCAGCCTCCACCAGCCCCCACCCATGTCTCCCACCACCCCACCCTCCAGCAGTGCAGGGGCCAGCCTCCACCAGGCCCCACCCATGTCTCCCACCACCCCACCCCAGCCACCAGGGCAGCCTCCACCAGGCCCCCACTCATGTCTCCCACCACCCCCACCCCCCAGGCATCCAGGGGCAGCCTTCACCAGGCCCCCACTCATGTCTCCCACCAACCCACCCCCAGCAGTGCAGGGGCAGCCTCCACCAGGCCACCACCCATGTCTCCCACCACCCCCACCCCCCAGCAGTGCAGGGGCAGCCTCCACCAGGCCCCCACCCATGTCTCCCACCACCCCCACCCCCAGCAGTGCAGGGGCAGCCTCCACCAGGCCCCCACTCATGTCTCCCACCACCCCCACCCCCAGAAGTGCAGGGGCAGCCTCCACCAGGCCCCCACTCATGTCCCCTACCACCCCCACCCCCAGCAGTGCAGGGGCAGCCTCCACCAGGCCCCCACTCATGTCTCCTACTACCCCCACCCCCAGCATTGCAGGGGCAGCCTCCACCAGGCCCCCACCCATGTCTCCCACCACCCCACCCCCAGCAGTGCGGGGCAGCCTCCACCAGGCCCCCACTCATGTCTCCCACCAACCCCACCCCCCAGCAGTGCAGGGGCAGCCTCCACCAGGCCCCCACTCATGTCTCCCATTACCCCCAACCCACCAGCCAGCAGTGCAGGGGCAGCCTCCACCAGGCCCCCACACATGTCCACCACCACCCCACCCCCAGCAGTGCAGAGCAGCCTCCACCAGCCCCCCCCATCATGTCTCCCACCACCCCCACCCCCCAGACCAGTGCAGGGGCAGCCTCCACCAGGCCCCCACTCATGTCTCCCACCACCCCCACCCCCCAGCAGTGCAGGGGCAGCCTCCACCAGGCCCCCACTCATGTCTACCACCACCCCCACCCCCCAGCATCCAGGGGCAGCCTCCACCAGCCCCCCACTCATGTCTCCCACCACCCCCACCCCCAGCAGTGCAGGGGCAGCCTCCACCAGGCCCCCATCCATGTCTCCCACCACCCCCCCCCCAGCCACCAGGGGCAGCCTCCACCAGGCCCCCACTCATGTCCCCTATTCCCCCCACCCCCCAGCAGTGCAGGGGCAGCCTCCACCAGGCCCCCACTCATGTCTCCACCACCCCACCCCCAGCCAGCAGGGGCAGCCTCCACCAGGCCCCCACTCATGTCTACCACCACCCCCACCCCCAGCCACCAGGGGCAGCCTCCACCCAGGCCCCCACTCATGTCTCCCACCACCCCCACCCCCCAGCCAGTCCAGGGGCAGCCTCCACCAGCCCCCACCCATGTCACCACCACCCCACCCCCAACCACTAGGGGCAGCCTCCACCAGGCCCCCACTCATGTCTCCCTGCACCCCCAGCCCCCAGCAGTGCAGGGGCACCCTCCACCAGGCCCCCACTCATGTCTCCCACCACCCCCACCCCCAGCATCCAGGGGCAGCCTCCACCAGGCCCCCACCCATGTCCCCCACCACCCCCACCCCCCAGCTGTGCAGGGGCAGCCTCCACCAGGCCCCCACTCATGTCTCCCACCACCCCACCCCCCAGCCACCAGGGGCAGCCTCCACCAGGCCCCCACCCATGTCTCCCACCACCCCCACCCCCAGTCAGTGCAGGGGAAGCCTCCAGCAGGCCCCCACTCATGTCTCCACACCCCCGCCCAGCAGTGCAGGGGCAGCCTCCACCAGGCCCCCACTCATGTCCATACCACCCCCACCCCCAGCACACAGGGGCAGACTCACCAGGCCCCACTCATGTCTCCCACCACCCCACCCCCAGCAGTGCAGGGGCAGCCTCCACCAGGCCCCACCATGTCTACCACCACCCCCACCCCCAGCAGTGCAGGGCACCCTCCACCAGCCCCCCACTCATGTCTCCCAGCACCCCCACCCCCAGCCACCAGGGGGCAGCCTCCACCAGGCCCCACTCATGTCCCGTACTACCCCCCCCCCAGCAGTGCAGGGGCAGACTCCACCAGGCCCCCACTCATGTCTCCCACCACCCCCACCCCCCAGCAGTGCAGGGGCAGCCTCCACCAGGCCCCACCCATGTCTCCCAACAACCCCACCCCCACAGCCACCAGGGGCAGCCTCCACCAGGGCCCCACTCATGTCTCCATACACCCCCACCCCCCAGCAGCAGTGCAGGGGCAGCCTCCACCAGGCCCCCACCATGTCCCCTATTACCCCCACCCCGCAGTGCAGGCAGCCTTCACCAGGCCCCCAACTCATGTCTACCACCACCCCCCCCCCAGCAGTGCAGGGCAGCCTCCACCAGGCCCCCACTCATTGTCTACCACCACCCCACCCCAAGCAGTGCAGGGGCAGCCTCCACCAGCCCCCCACTCATGTCTCCCACCACCCCACCCCCAGCCACCAGGGGCAGCCTCCACCAGGCCCCACCATGCTCTCCACTCACCCCACCCCCAGCAGTGCAGGGGCACCTCCACCAGGCCCCCACTCATGTCTCCCACCACCCCCAACCCCAGCCACAGGGGCACCTCCACCAGGCCCCCACTCATGTCTCCCACCATCCCCACCCCCAGCCCCAGGGGCAGCCTCCACCAGGCCCCCACTCATGTCTCCCACCACCCCAACCCCCAGCAGTGCAGGGGCAGCCTCCACCAGGCCCCCACTCCATGTCTCCCACACCCCCACACCCCAGCAGTGCAGGGGCAGCCTCCACCAGGCCCCCACTCATGTCTCCCACCACCCCCACCCCCAGCAGTGCGGGCAGCCTCCACCAGCCCCCACTCATGTCCCTATTACCCCACACCACCAGCAGTGCAGGGGCAGCCTCCACCAGGCCCCACTCATGTCAACACTTGTCTCCCACCCCCACCCCCAGCACACAAGGGCAGGCCTCAACCAGGCCCACACCCATGTCTCCCACAACCCCCACCCCAGCCAGTGCAGGGGCAGCCTCCACCAGGCCCCCACTCATGTCTCCCACACCCCCACCCCCCAGCAGGCAGGGGCACCCTCCACCAGGCCCCACACCATGTCTTCCCACCACCCCACCCCCAAGCAGTGCAGGGGCACCCTCCACCAGGCCCCCACCCATGTCTCCACCCGACCCACCCACCCAGCAGTGCAGGGGCAACCTCCACCAGGCCACCCACCCATGTCTCCCCACCACCCCCACCCCCCACCACCAGGGCAGCCTCCACCAGGCCCCCCTCATGTCTCCCATGACCCCCACCCCCAGCAGTGCAGGCGCAACCTCCACCAGGCGCCCCACTCATGTCCCCTACACCCCCAACACCCCAGCAACCAGGGCAGCCCCACCAGGCCCCACTCATGTCTCCCACCACCCCCACCCCCCAGCAGGCAGGGCAGCCTCCACCAGGCCCCCACTAATGTCTCCCCCACCCCCACCCCCCAGCAGTGCAGGGGCAGCCTCCACCAGCCCCCACCCATGTTCTCCACACCACCCCCACCCCCCAGCAGTGCAGGGGCAGCCTCCACCAGGCCCCACTCATGTCTCCACCACCCCCACCCCCCAGCAGTGCAGGGGCAGCTCCACCAGGCCCCCACTCATGTCTCCACCACGCCCACCTCCCCCGCCCAGCAGTGCAGGGGCAGCCTCCACCAGCCCCCACTCATGTCTCCCACCACCCCACCCCCCACCCACCATAGGCAGCATCCACCGGCCCCCCCATCGTCTCCCACCACCCCAACCCCCAGCACCAGGGGCAGCTCCACCAGGCCCCCACCCATCTCTACCACCACCCCCACCCCAGCACCAAGGGCAGCCTCCACCAGGCCCCACCCATGTCTCCCACACCCCACCCCCAGCACCAAGGCAGCCTCCACCAGGCCCAAACCATGTCTCCCACCACCCCCACCCCCAGCAGTGCAGGGGCAGCCTCCACCAGGCCCCCACTCATGTCTCCCACCACCCCCACCCCCAGCAGTGCAGGGGCAGCCTCCACCAGGCCCCCACCATGTCTCCCACACGCCCCCCACCCACCAGCAGTGCAGGGGCAGCCTCCACAGAGGCCCCACCCATGTCTCCACCACCCCCACCCCCCACCACCAGGGGCAGCCTCCACCAGGCCCCCACCCATGTCTCCACCACCCCCACCCCCCAGCAGTGCAGGGGCAGCCTCCACCAGCCCCCCACTCATGTCTACCACCACCCCCACCCACCAGCAGTGCAAGGGCAGCCTCCACCAGGCCCCCACCCATGTCTCCCCACCACCCCACCCCCCAAGCAGTGCAGGGCACCCTCCACAAGGCCGCCCACTCATGTCTCCCACCACCCCACCCCAGCAGTGCAGGGCGCCTCACAGGCCCCACCCATGTCCCCTATTACCCCACCCCCCAGCACTGCAGGGGCAGC
>PGSH02013628.1:0-34553 GCA_002915635.3 Ambystoma mexicanum
AGGCAGGCATCATTTCCCCCAGGGGAGTGCCAGCGGGCCAAGCTGGGGCCCTTTGGACGCAGTCCTGGCCCTTAGGCGCCAGGCTCATGTTGGACCTCTGTCCTGGCGCCTTAGGCGCCAGGCTCATAAAGCTAGACATGTGTTCAAGTGTTTTAATGTGCACTTACCTGATGCAGACCATGCTGCCACATCCAGGCCCTCTTGAGGCCTGAATGGAACTACTTTACCTGTGGGACTACTTTCCACCGGGTGTGGTCGGGGAAGGATACATACCTGATCGGAGGAAGGATACACACTTGGAACTTCTTCCAAAGCTATTTAAACCACACCCGATCAGCAACTCACGCTTCGCGTTGTTCTGCTCCTCGCAGCTGGACGCTCACCGTGTCAGCTCCTGCATCTGGACTTCAGCCACGCCTGTCAGCATCCTGGGTCACCTGCAAAGGGAGACAAGAGACCTACCAGCTAATCTGCACCACGGAGACATCACCGACGATCCTGAAAGGGAAGACATCATTTTTAAAAGCATTTCGTTACGATCGCTGCAGCGCTGCATTTCACTCACCTTTCCTGGGTTCCTCCATCTTCAGCAACGATCATCCGGATACACAGCCACTTCCCAGAGCCTAGAGAAAAAGACAAGAATAAGAGGTGAGAGAAGGAAGGGAATAGGAAAAGCTCAGTTTCCTTCTAAGACTTACCTGTTGGGTCATTCCCATTTCATTTCGGGTCTTGCTGCTTCCAAGGCATTTTCCGGACCCTGGCCCCTATGGGGAAAAAAGACAAAGGCCCTCATTACGACCCTGGCGGAAATCGAAAAACGATGGCGGAAATGTAATACCGCCATCGAATACCGCTCGGTGCGATTATGACCCGTCACCGTAAAGTACGATGCCATTAGCGACACCGTAGTGAACGCCAACGCTAACTGCACCAAGTACGCGCGCGCGCGCCATGCAAAACCGTAATTACCACCATGGCGCAACGGTACGCGAATTCTGACCCTAGCGGACATTTACTTAACGCCATCAAGCATGGCGGAAAGTACCATTCCGCCATGGTGAGAATTACGGCATCGTGAACCAACCGTAAATGGCCCTACTGAGTGCCTGTACACCACTCCCTGCCCACATTGCACAACTCCTCGTAGGTGCAATGAGTTACACAATGCAACCAGTGAAATGTACAAGTCACCCATGCATGCAACGAACAAATGAATGTAGGGCTCAAGTGCCTTGTGAGTGGCCATCCATATTTGGCCATGGCACCATTGCCGTACTGATGCAGCACAGGCATGTGAAGGTTCAAGTACAGCAATATGAACTGAAACTATGAGACAAAACAACAACAGGCCCCCAGCGCTTTGACACCAGTGTAAGGCAACATTCAAAGCAGTATCCTGAGGGGAATGCACCAGCCCTGTACCTTGCCAGTAACAAACCAACCATCAGCATAAGCATGTACCACACAGTTGGCAGAGTGACTGAGCAGCCAGGCTCATCTCAAGAGGGGCCAATGGGAGCTGCAGGGCACAGATGGCACGAATACAGAAGCTATTCAATGGACATGACCTCAGTCTCCCTCCAAGAAACGCACGCAAACACAGGCACCTGTGACCAGCCATTTCTGATAATCACATCATTCCACCAATCACCTTGCTGACCGGCATCTGTTACACAAAAGCTAATCCCCCCGCCCCGAGCATGACATCATTGAAACAGTCATAATGGCAGCCCCATCCTGACCATACTGGCCTTCGTAGGCAAACGCGGCCAGTACAGTACCACGCAACTATACTCAGAAGCCGGAACCCAATGCAGATCTTCTCACAATACATCGCTCCACAAATAGGAATATGCCTACATTACTTGCAAAGAAAACGCTACACGGTTAATATCACAATCAAATTTTAATGCACATCAAAATCACCAAGCCCATACAGCTATTAGGTCATAAACTCCAAAATATTTTTCATTACTGTGGCTGCATCCGCAATAAATGACCAGCTTCTTCTTGTGTGACGCCCTGTTCCTTCATGGTACACAGGGCTACATTCACGTTCAAAAAGCAACATGGAAGCGCCTAGAACCGCAGGCCGTCCCATTAGGTAGGCACTAGTCCAGCTGAAAGGTCGAATATGTAGCTCCTAGCCACTAGTACTGCGTAAGGGCATGTGGCCCATTGGCGATCGTCCCATAAGATCGTAATGGTGCTCCACTGATTAACTACGAAGCAGCAGGTGTCGGGAGTAAAAGCCATCTGCAGGAGTGGCCATACAGATGGCAGCGGCAAAAGGGGAGGAGATACCTGTCACCCAAATAAATGAAAAGAATAGTATGGGCATCAGAACTTCATTTGTATTACTCACTTCAATGATCACACTAAATCTACAGCCCTATGCATGCTAGCCCACTCAAAAGGATTATTTCCACCCAAAAATCACTTGCGAATCATAACTATATAAATCGAGGTGAAAACTATTACAAACGAGTGTTTGTGTTGCATGCGTCTGTTAAGACAGAATCCATTAGATGGGATTAGTAACGTGCATAGACACAAGTGTTGAAGCGCGTCGAGACAGGGAGGGTTCAACAAGGGCAGATCGACGATGGTCCCACTATGGCAGCTCTGCATCACATAGCGCAGGGGAAGGGATAGATTCCGAAAAAGCCATGTACATGGCAAACTCTCAATTAAATCATCTGTCCATGCATCCATACATCATTCCCTCATCCCGGTATAGAAAACGCCTGATTATTTACTCACATCACATTGAAATTTCCATTGAGTCTGTGCGTAATGCAGTCTGCAAAATCCACTGTGCTCCAGCCCGAATTCTAGTGTTGTGAAGTAACATGTATTGGAAACGTCCTGCCTTATCGTCCACTACGCTATTGCGCATCCCATACTATTCATATCAATCATTGCATTCTCGCCAGGCCCCTGTCCCAAGGACATTAAACAATAGAACGTTATATTTGCAGTCAGACCTGTGGGCGTCTCCTCGCCGCTAGCTGAAAACCGAAAGCGCTGTCCTTCGAATTCCTCATTTGCAACATCACGTCGAAAAGGCATCTGTGACCGCTTGAAATCACAAATTCATCCATGTAGTGCGGCAGTGTGTGAAAATGGCAACTGGCTTCACTCACAAATGGGACGCCCCGCCCGTCGGTGAACCTCGGTACAGTGCTGCATGAGGGTCCACCGTTAATCGAGATACTACATTCCACTGACCCTTCACAAGTTTGTTCGCGACTGCAAAGATAGTATGTGAAACAATGGGACCATAGCAGAATGAACATATAACCAATATTTCACTGCCATCGGATTAAATACATGATTGTAATAGCAAGATGCCCATGCGTCACAATTGCAGCGTTGTGTGCGGGACGTGCTCACCCAAAGGGATTGCAGCTGGCACAGGTGGAATGAATCACCACAGGTGGAGGCTATACAGCCTGAAAACACATAAATTGACACACCCAACCCCTCCCCACACCACTCCCCAAAAATGCTACCGGTAGGACTAGCGACTGTTGGCCTGGGGGACCTGATAGCACTGCAAGTACTACAACTTCAAGAAGAAGACGAACACCAACTACTACAACAACCGGCCGCACAGAGGAGACGCAGGGAGGAGGAGGGGCAAGGCAGGGCCAGCAAGGGCCACCAGCACAGCCACTACCACCACGCAGGCAGCCCGCAATCCCACGCCTCCGAGCTCATCCGTTCAACCTCATGCTGAGCAGATCCACACCCCTACCGTTTGGACGGGACACCATAACGCCATTGTGAACATGACACACAGGCTGACCTTGTCAGCATGATAGATAGCCCAACCCCATCCCACCCCTACTGAACGGTGGTGTCTGTACTCCACTTCCTGGCCACAGGCACCTACCAGCACACAGTCGGACAGTTGCATGGCAATTTCACAGCCACTGTTGTCACGGACACTATCGCAAGTGCTCGATGCCCTCCTGAAGCACGCAGACGACTACATCTCTTTACCACGCTCGAGCAGGAGATTACAAACACAAAAGTGGATTCCATGCACTGGCCGCATACCGGGTGCATTGGTGCATCGACTGCACCCATGTGGAATTGGTTGTCCCACATGCCTTGGAGGCCCAATACCGCAACCGGAAACAATATCATTCTCATAATGTACAGGTGTTGTGACTCCAACAGGATCTTACACATTGTTGTGCCCGATTTCCTGGATCAACCCATGATTCTATGTCTTGAGGAACTCTACAATACCACGCTACATGGAGCGACACGCAGGGAACAGATCCTGGCTACTCGGTGAGTCTCATTTCATGCATGATAATGTGGGGTATGTGATGCGCAATGACCTGGCAGGAAGGGGGGGGGATGCGTACGTAGCAAATGTCATTCACAAACATCCTTTATTGTCCACAATACAGGTGATCCGGTATCCACTGAAGAGATGGCTCCTACACCACTCCGGAAACCCACAGAACCAGCATGAGGAGGACTACAACCCATGCCCACTCACGTACCCGTGTAGTCATTGAACAGGCATTCGCCTACTGAAGGCTCGTTTCCGCTGCCTCAGCAGCTTCTGGCGGGCACTCCTGTACCGCCATGAGAAGGTTGGCAAAGATGGTCATGCATGTGTCATGCTACACAACATGTGCGTACGTAGAAATGTGCCCATGCCCCCCTGACGCAGAACTGCAAGCACCTGAAGAAGGTTCATGATGAGGGTGGGGATGTGGCAGCACCTCAGGAGTCCGCGAGGCACAGGAGGCTCGTGAAATTCGTCAGAATATCATAGATTCATGCTTCTAGCACTCACGCCTGTGGCTGATACATGGACACGGGACTTGTGGCACTGTGTGTGTCTGGAACATGCACAATGTGGACTGTACGCCAATTAAAGGCCTCGTACACACAGATCAATGTCCACACATCTCATTGGATGATTATGTAATTGTTTATAGCATATGTGAAATATATTCACACCCCATCGACCCGCCACCCAAGAAGCCCACACACCCCCCTCCACCCTCCTACCTCCCCCCCGAACACCAGTGTCCAAAGATGCTCATTGTCAGTGGGCAGACGCTATTGCAAGCCCCCTCTCCGGGTATCAGGGGCACCCTGCCTGTGGAGCGCAGGTTCCTCCAGATCTACGTTGGGGCTGCCCTGGACGGAACTTGCAACGGATGATGTTCTCCTGCTGCTCACGTCCATGCATGTCCCTAAGGGTTTGTGAGAGCTCAGTGAGCACACGGCGCACAGCGGCAAGTTCACCACATACGTCTTTGGACGTCGCATGCAGTTCCCCCCTCAGGCTCTCGGTGCTTCTCTCCCATTTGTACCCTTTAGTGTCTCTGTACTTCTCTCCATTTGTACCCTTAGTGTCTCTGTACTTCTCTCCATTTGTGCCCCTAAGTGTCTCAGTAGATGTTTCTATGACTGCCTTAGAACCCCCACATTCATCAGCATGCTCCTTGAGGAGCGTGGCCAGTTGCTGCTGTTGCGCGATCACCTGGTCGAGGGACTGTTGCCTCTGCTGGGCCATGGCCATTTGCGGTGGTGTCACAGAGGGGCTGATCACCTCATGTTTGCCTTGCCACAGGGCTTGTGGGGATGGCCAGTCGTCGCCTTGTGGGTGCCCCTGCGTGGTATCCTCATGGTGTACGGGATGAAACAAACAGGGGGATTGAGACAGGTCATGGATGGGTCCTACATCGACCAGCCCGTTTTCTGTGTCGGAGCATGCTGCCATTAATGCAGTGTCACCTATGGTGCTGCTGCCACCAGAAGCAGTGCCTTTCTGTGGCATCCATTGGGGAACCTGTGGTGCTGCTGTTGTGGGCATGCTGGCTGCTGGGGTGCCTGTTGAAGTCCCCTCCTGTGTGCTGCCACTTGATTTGTGCTGCTGCCGTGTCTTGATCCGTGCAGCTGAGGTGGAGGGTCTTTGGCCGTTGGTCTTGGCCCTCTTTGCAGGTGTGCTGGTAGGGGTGTCCTGGAGCTCATCGTTTGAATCGGACCCTGTGGTGGAGTAAAGGAGGGCGAGCGTTATTTATGGGTCTGTGGAAATTGGAATGGCAATGTATCACATGCATTGGGGTGGTACCTGAGGGTGATTTGGGTCAGGGCCTTGGAGTAGTTTCATTTTTGTGTGGATTGAGGATGCAGTTGTTTTGCAGCCTGCAGTTAGGGTGTGCATGCTGCACGTGTAGAGGTGTTTTTAGGATTTTTGATTATTCATGTATTTAATGTGACTTTTAAAGTGCGCTATCAGGCCAATGTATGTGGACGTTCTCCTGGACATGTGTTCTGTTGCACTATGTGGACACATGGTACTTCACATGATTGACATTGTGGGATTTAGCATTGTTTTATTTGGCCCACCTACCTGATTCTTCGGATGTCTGCACTCCTTTCTCCATCCTCCGACTCCTCTATACTCTCCATTCCAATGGTGGAGGCACAGATTTCTTCCCAGGGGGTCAACTTGATGGTGATTCCGATCCCTCCCCCGGTAGCTGTGGCAATGCTACGGTTGCTGATAGTATGCTCCGTACGCGTATCCGCAAGTCGTCCATCGCTTTCTGCATTACTGTGGGTTGCGGGGTGCGGTCCCCACCGCACTTACCGCTGTGCCACCAGGGCCCATATGGCCTTCTTGTTCGCCAAGTGCCGCCTGGTCATTTGCGTCGAGAAGACGACGGCAGCATTCTCCTGGAGGGTCTCTGTGAGCACAGTGAGTTCCTCATGGGAGAAGTGGACCTGCCGCTTGCGTCGCACGCTTTTTTAGCAAAACTTTTCCCATTTTGATTGTTTTAACTAGGGTGGCTTACGGGTTGGGATGTGTCTCAGGGTCGGATTTGTAATGGTTGTGTTGTGATTCTGATTTTGTAGGTGTACCGGCGTGGCTGTTTTCCCGTTTCCGGCCCCATGTTTTTACTTCCGTTCCGTATATTTACGGTCACCGTATTTTGCGATTACCGCTCATTACGGTGACCGCTATGATGGGTGGCGGAATTGCACCTAGGGCGCCGTACGACGGCGGTGAGGGGCGTTTTGGGGACATTTCCGCCATCGCGGACTTTGCACTTCCGCCATGGCGTAGTGCTCGTGCCCGATGGGTCAGAATTAGCCGCACTTTACTCCATCGTGCAATGGCGGAAACGCTATTTACGCTATGGCGGTCAGGTCAGTTACTTTCCGCCAGGGTCGTAATGAGGGCCAAAGACATTAGATGAGCGAATGCAAAAACATTACCTGAGCGCTCATCTAGGACTTACCAGATCTTTACTGGAACTGCACGTTTCACTTCGGGTCGGCGCCATATCTCCGGCATTCCGAACCCCGGGCCCTATGGGGAAAAGACATCAACATCAGCGCTTTGTTGCAAAAAGTCTCCAAAGGAATCTTCATTCATCACCTGAAAAAAGACAATGAACATTATTATTTAAAGCTTGAACTTTGAACTTGCAACAGAACTTTTGCAGCGCCTTACCAGTATAATCAAGCTTACCTGAACTCCCATCCAACCTCAATCCAGTGAAGTAACTGGGTTCAACACGCCCCCTGTGTCAGAAGCAGGATGGAGAGCTCGTCCTTTCAGACCCTAAGGTGAGACTTCACGGGGAATCGTGGAAGGGTATCGTGGAGGGTTGGAAGAGAGTGGGAGGCTTGAGCATAACTCAGTCAGTAGGTAATACTCCCTTTTCACACACAGGGGTATATTCCTACGAGCCGGAGAAGCCAGAGTAGAGGGCCCTTCCTGTCCATCTTCAGAGTCCTGCGCTTCACCATTGAAGAAGCATCAGCACTCGAAGCCAGACCTGCGCCTCCGTGGGAACCAGGTGAGCGTTACAGAGAGTCACGCTGCTGGATGCAGAATAACACGAAGCATGTGCTGCTGTTCGGGCGTGGTTTAAATAGCCTCCAAAGTAGTCCCAGGAAAGAAGTTCCCCAGGACCACAACGAGTAAAAAATAGTCCCTGTAGTAAAATAGTCCCATCCAGGCCTCACGTTGGCTTGGATTTATTTGCAGCATGGTCTGCATGAGGTAAGTAATGTCTATGAGCCTGGCGCCTATGGCGCCAGGACTTATTTTTATTATGAGCCTGGTGCCTACGGCGCCAGGACTGAACCCAGACAGCTCCTAGCTGGGGCTGCTGGGGTTTTTGTAAATGTCTGGATGCCTGCTCCCGGGGCTGATGGGCTTGATCCGGATGCCCGGGGGTAGGCATCATGACACCTGGTGAGTAATCACCGAACAGTTTAAAGGTATGGTTTGTTCCCGGATGGGACCGGAACTCAAAGGAGTCCCATCAACCCCTTGAATCGGAGTGGCTAGTGGTTTGGTTACTCTAGGAACCCCCTTCTTGGTTGCCCATTCATCATCCAAAAAGTTCCCAGCCGCCCCGCAATCAATAAGTGCAGGGATATTCTTTAGGATAGTATTCGGGAGGGTTATTGTCAAAGAAATCACTACCATAGGTTGATCAACAAACCCAATGTCTGGGGAAGATTCATTTCTAGTAGGGGAACCCTGTCTAAAGACTCCTACCGTGGTTCCCCCTACGGTAGGGGTTTGGCGTTTCCCGAAACCTGGGATTGGTTTCTACGAGGTGGTACTAGGGGGCAGTCTCTTAGAATGTGTACTGAAGAACCACAATACATACACAGTCCTAAGGTCTTTCTCCTCTCCCTTTCTGTGTTGGATAAAGGACCCTTCATAGTCCCAATTTGCATGGGCTCTTCAGTAGAGACTGGCTTTGTGTTTCCGGGAAGAAACTCAAAATGGGCTTGAGGGCTCTTACCCTTCTTCCTCTCATGATGGCGTTCTTGTAACCGGTAATCTATCTGCATGGTAATAGAAATCATCTCGGCCAAAATTGCTGGTCTAGGAATCTTCGAGACCTCGTCCTTGAGCTCTTCTGACAGCCCTCGCTGAAATAAAGTGAGAAGACCATCATCTGGCCATCCGGTCTCAGAGGACAATTGTTTAAAGAGCGTGATATATGAAATGAGGTCTTTTGATCCCTGTTTCAAATCGAGTAACCTTTCTTGTATGGAGACCGAAATTTCTTTTCGACCAAACATGGTCCTCAAGCTATTAGTAAAGGCGGGGTAGGAATCAAGGATGGCATTTCCCGAGGTAACCAAAGGGGTAGCCCATGCTAATGCTGGACCCGATAAATGGGAAATCAAAAATCCCACCTTATCTTTCTCTGTGGGAAAGAATCTGGGCTTAAAGGTGAACTGAATAGTACAGCTGTCAAGAAACTCTTTCAGCTTGAGCGGGTTCCCGGCAAACCTTTCAGTGTGAAATGTTGACGGTGGAGTTTCAGAAAAGGCACGACCTATCTGCTGTTTTAATTGTGAATTATCTTGTTTTAGGGTCTGCATTTCTAAAGACATGGACTGCATTGCAGCCATGAGTTGTTGCATCTGTTGCTCCATAGTTAATCGCCGTCTGCCCTGGCAAGCCGATACCTTAAGGCGTCGCTATCTGTCAACTGGTATTGAATTATAGTTTTAAATATCACTAACCTGGGCAGACTGCGGTCCGCAATGGAGACAACTGGCAGAAATTGGAGAATCCCCCGTGGGAGTCTTGCTCCCTCTCTCCCTGTAATGAATACCAGTGAGGAGGAAGGCACGACCCCCAGGGAAACCCTCCTGGGGAAAAAAACCCTGAGTCGCTGCTACTCTTCGGACAGGACGGTAGAAGCCTGGACGGGGTCCCTCTAGGCAAGCTGGAATGCGCAGAGGATCGGAGACCTTTCCAAGGAAACAAGACAGAACAGGTAAGTGCCAGTAAGGAAGACTGTGAGGAAAGAAGAGTGCTGAGTATTGGAGATGCAACATACAAGGAATTCAGAATGGGCTCCTTAACGGGGTGTGGATACTCTCGGATATGTCCGGATGCCCGAGTAGTCAGTTCAGTTATGTTAGAGCTGTAGTGCTAGAGCAAACAGAAATGGAGAGGAAGAAATGTGAGGTACGGTGGGAGAGAGAGGGCTAGAGGGGAAGCAGAGTTTAGTTGCACTCACTGACAAGGGCGGAACTCCTGACACGAAACTAATGGTGAAGGCGGAATACGGCCAGAGAATATGCCTGTGGGTATGAGATGCAGAGAGAGGGCAGAAGTTAGGTATAAGAAGGTAATGAGAGTCAGGAGTTACAGAAGGTGGAAATCCTAGAGGCGAATTTACGGAGCGTCGGTAAAGGCAGTAGCGACGCGTATGCTAGCAACACTTCCTTCCTTATCAGGAGTCACGTGAACAGGTACGGGTACGTCAGATGTACGTGAAACAACTAGACCGTTGTTTTCCATATGAAGAACCGTCGCTTTGGGAGCCTGCATGATTACGTTATGAGCCGTTCTTCCTATTCTCCTGCTTTGCCACCATGACCAACGTTGATAATGTGTAACAAAGAGTACCAACAGAAACCCCAGACACGTTTTTCGGTCTGGTTGGACCTCATCAGTAGGGTGGATCTGTGCCTCTCTAAGAATAGTGAGCAAGGGGCCACGTCTGGATTCCCCTAGTAACTTAGGGTGAGACCCAAAGTTACTTAAATATGCAACTTAAGAAGGGGGTCCTGGGAGTCCCTCTGCCAGACATTAGTGCTGGTTACGAGAGACTTACCCAGAGTCTTAAGCTCACTATCTTTCACAAAGAAGAAATATCCCAAACATATCAGTCTTTGTCCTGCCCTGGGGCAGTCCAGCACCGAAATGCTAGGCAATTCTCCTCTGAACAAGAGTCCAACAGAAACCCCAGACACGTGTTTCGGTCTGGTTGGACCTCATCAGTAGGGTGGATCTGTGCCTCTCTAAGAATAGTGAGCAAGGGTCCACGTCTGGATTCCCATAGTAACTTAGGGTGAGACCCAGGACCCCCCTTGATAATTTGCATATTCAAGTAACTTTGGGTCTCACCCTAAGTTACTGGGGGAATCCAGACATGGACCCCTTGCTCACGACTCTTAGAGAGGCACAGCAATTCCCGTAATTGGTAGATGTGCCCCTCTGTCTGGTGCTGAATCAGCACCTTTACTGCATTCCCCCTTAGGTCGATCTTTCAATCAATACCTACTTCGCCATACTTCTCCTTACTTTGCTCCTTGGACATCCACAGCTGTGTCACCCTGTCCATGTCCCCTCCTTCTGCCTCGTACCCATCCGGTGAGGACCCAATTATCATGCAATCCTGTCCATCTAGGGAACATGTGTTAAGATGGATTTCTGAACTCTGTCCTGGAGGGGCAGAGGTTCAGAAGGCCAGCCTAGTTTCTTGGAACAGGGTAACCTGTGGACAAGCTAGATCATTCAGGGTAGCGATGGCGGCGGTCAAGACTACGTCTCAAGAGGGGTGAGGGTGACTGAAAGCCCGCAATGAGCACACAAAGCAAGGATGCTTACAAATTACTCCAGACAGGTGTTATATTAAAAATATAGACACATTTATTACAAGGCCTTTGTAACATCGGCCATAGTAAAGAATCACAGTAAAACTCCAATAAACCAACACATCACAAGCAATACAATATATACACAAGACCAATGGGTCTAAAGAGTTAGAAGCACGAAATATGCAGACCACCTAGATGGGGTGGAAAACAGCCAGTGCAAGTAATCGTTAGACCCAGTTCGACATCAGAGGCCACCTAACTAGAAGGAAGTCCGAGCCCTACGAAGAGTGGAACTTTGTGCTCAAAAGTACCTGCACACGCGGGTGCCAACGGGCAAAGGAGAGTCTCTTCAGGGAGATCAGGCAGTTCAGAGAGGTGAACAAAACGATTATGAGCAGTTCCCCCGCCACTCAAGCGTGGCCTCCACTTGTGGGCAGAAGCAGGGCGCGAGTGCGGAAAAGGGTTGCTGTTTACGACAGCGATGGAAAGCCACAGGCTCCTGCGGGAGGGCGACCGGTTAGGGAATTGACTACTCACCGGTCCCCGATGCAGGCAGACCCAGGCTTCTCTGGTTCCGTTTCGGTACTGGCAAGTTCAGATGCGATCAGCAGGATGTCTCGATGCCGTGTAGATTCCGCGACAGCAGGAGTTAGGGCCGAGGGTGTCCCAGATGCAGCGAACACGCACAGGTTTGTTACCACAGCAGGGCAACTCAGCAACCATGTGTATTCCGGTCCCAAAGCACACGTCTCACTTCAGACCTGGGAACGCCAAGTGTACGAATCGTGTGAGAGTGCCGAGGACTCGGAATTTAGCAGCAGCCAGACGGCGGTGACAGAGCAAGGTTCCTGTGTAGGCTGGTCAGTCCGCTTGATGGCCCAGGGACGCTTCAGAAGGCTTACGTACAGGATTTGGTGAAGATGCCGAGAATAGTTGTTCCCACTATTCTAAAGGGGTGAAGCGCCAGTACAGGCCTTCTCATGCGATCAGAGGCAGAGGGGTCTCAAAGGACGACAGCAGTGCAGGGTGCCAAACCTTCTGCGGGTCACCAGCGATTCCTCGACTCAGCTTCTTAGTTGCAGGATACTTGGCTCCTTATCCTTCGTTGATGAGAACTCAGGAGATCGACATGGTAGTGGTGTTTCCAGCCTCCTCTTATCCAGAGTTCCCTTCGCGCCAAAACGGAGAGGACCCAATGGGAGGTCTGCTCACAAAACACTCACACCATACGTGGACCTATCACGGACCACGGTGGTCCCAGGCATTCAAGACACTCTAGACTCTCTGGCACCCAGGATGTGTATTGGGAACAGACATCCCAGCCCACATCCGCGCACCCAGGAAGGGCAGGAGCCCCCGTGCCACCAGCAGCCTCTCGCACCCACAATGCTGAGATGCTGTATCGCGCTGAATGCGCTCGAATCCAGAGCCACCTACAGCAACAAGTAAGGATCATCACCCTTAATACCTCTGCTTTTGGTATTATTTGTTTTCTGCACAAATCTGATGTGCTTTGATTGTGCTCTGCAACCCGTTCTGCACACTGCGTGCAAGTCCAAGATGGCCGACAACTTCGGTTCGGCAACACAGACCCAGTGTTGCCAACTCCTCAGTAAGAAAAGTAGCTATTGGCCGTCTAAAAAGTAGTTAGAAGTAGCTAAGTGACGTCATTACCTAATTTGCATAATTCACCAGGTGCATGATGGGTGATTGCCGAGGGCAAGGTTGTTATATCCTCTCATTGAGCCCACCCCTTTTTTGTAATAAAAGACCGAATGCACAAATGCAAACTCATTACATCCATATGCATACATGGACATGGAAATGCAGTAGTATTTTGGTTGTTATTAATATAATGGATTGCACGTTCTGTTGTAGCTTCTTAAACGTCTACTGCAATTTTTAATATGCTAGTATTTTATAATCCAGCTATTCTACATATCTAACCACATTGTCACAATATTGCATTAGTTTGACAAGTCTAAAGAAAATATATTTATTATTAAAAAACTTAGCAGACAAATCTATGAATGCAGAGTAAGGTGCAGGGCAAGGACGTTCTCCTATTGGTCAGAGCGGGAAAGCCTTCAAGATGAGCCGAAGCAATAACAAGCAGCCATTGCACACATGCACGGCCATATAACCAGTATTGCCAGCAAGACGACTTTCTCTGTATTTAGCGAGAAAGCACGGCCCCACTTTTTTCTATTGGTTTGGAAACTTGCGTAAATGACACAAGTCTCCAAACCAATAGAAAAAAGTAGCTAGATTTCTTGCTAGCCGCTTTTTCCAAAAAAGTCACCAGGGGGCTGTGCTTTCTCGCTAAATATAGCGAGAAAGTTGCCAAGTTGGCAACACTGCAGAGACCCCGCTTCCTAAGCAAAGCTCTGATTGGCGCTGAATTTATTTTTATTGCCGGATGCACGACCGAAGGCGGAAGCCGTCCGCATCCTTTGAAGGGCCGCATTTTAAAGGGCCTGCCTGCGGCTGTCCGCGGATGGGCGCAGGATCTATCAAGTCCGTATCCCAACTTTTCGTGAGTACACCTCTGATTTCTTCTGTCCTGCGCATTACAAGCAAGTCATGCCTCTCAAACATCACACAGCACTTGCTGGTGCAAACTGACTTTTCGTGACTCACTAGCCCCTGCCCTCCATCATACTCCATAACGTATGATTATCAGTATGTGTCTGCACAATGCTTGATTCTAGGGACCAATGTGAGCTGACATTTCGCGCCGACTTTCTTTAACAATTTCATGCCATTTTGTACCTGAAACCGCCAATGCCATCGATAATTCAACGTGGCGCCTCCACAGTGTTGATATCGCACTACCCGCATCAGACTGCTACTTACCTGCTGTTGATTAGCTACTTTTAGCCTTGTTGTATAGCTGCTTCAGCCTTGTTGTATAGCTGCTCTTAGCCAATGTGCCCAACGCTGTACCACATATCTACAGCTCCCCACGCCCATGGCATTGTTATATGCTGCCTGATTCCAGCCAATGCACCACGCCACTACTAGCCTTGCCCCACATTATACCAGTCACGCATTTTACCTTGAGATAATCTCCCACTGTACAATGTTTGCTAGCAAGCGTCACACGACCACCTTACTGTACCTCCTCATGCCCCTATTATACATTACCATGGCTATTACTGTAGTAACCACGCACCCTGCAGAGAATGCACCATGCACGATCACAGAAAGAAACATCAGGCTTCGCGCCAGACTACCTCGTCTCTATGAGCCCACCGCCACAACAAAACGCCCAACCCTCTTCTGAGATCTACCTCACGACACCCCAAAGCATGCCCCAACCTAACCACGCCCCACACTAAATTTACCCAACCCAAACTTATCCCCATAACCATCCAGGACTCACCCAACACAACCACTCTATCCGGCGCCTTGATCAACGCTAGATCCTTAGTGGCCCACGCCACGGAAATAGCAGATACCTTATCCACTAATAACCTCGACATACTAGCAATTACCGAATCCTGGCTACACGAAGCAGCAGGCCCAGCACTCTCAGTAGCCATCCCCGAAAACTATCAAATAATCAGAATGGACAGACCTAATAACAGAGGAGGCGGTCTGGCCATCATAGCAAAGAACAACCTCGAGCTAAGACCATTCACTCAATCACCTCTCAAATCCTGCGAGCTCCTCACAGCCAAACTACCCATCTCAAATAGCCGCACCTTAACCATCTACCTAATATATAGGCCACCTGGCCCCATTGGCTCATTCGAGGCAGACCTATCCAGCCTCATAGCCAACAATACAAAAGACACTTCTCAAATATTATTACTAGGCGATCTGAATCTTGGTCTAAACGACCCCGATGACAAACCAGCACAAGCTATAGCCAACATGCTAGCTGAACACGGCCTTACCCAAAAAGTGCTTACCCCTACCCACAATAAAGGTAGGACCTTGGACTGGATCGCCGCCTTGAACTGCGATACCACCATCACCAAAACCACTCCTCAACACTGGACAGACCACTACCTCATTGACTTCACATTGTCACACAGTAAAGAAGTCAACAAAGAAAAAGTCATGGTACCACCACTGCCCACTAGAGCAAAAAAGAATATAACTCCTGACAATCTTCTACCACTTCTATTGCCAACTCTCAATGCCCTCCCCGACAACCTAAATCCAGAATGCCTAGTAGAAAGCTACAACAAGGCTATGAAAAAAGGACTAGACATCATTGCTCCCCAAAAACTGCAAAAAAGTAAACAACAAGCCCACCTGAACACCTGGTTCACCCCCCACCTAAAAGAGCTAAGAATGCGCAAAAGGAAACTTGAAACACAATGGCGCAATACCCCTACAGAAGAGAACAAATTAGAACTCAAACTCTTCGCTAACAAATACAAAAAAGAAATCATTCTCACAAAAAAAACCCTTTTCAACGAAAGAATCGAAAAATCCAACTCCAATACCAGAGAACTATTTGCTATACTAAGGGAACTAGAATCCCCATACCCCCACCAGATAACATAACCAAAGACAAACAATGGTGTACCGACGTCCAAAACGCTCTAACCAACAAAATCAAAACTCTCACTAAAAAAAGACTCCCTAACCCCCAATGTATCATCCCCCAGCAATCATGCCAAAACAACCAACCCATCAGGCCCAAATGTATTCAGATTTACCAAAATATCCATCCTAGAAACAGAAAAGATTATAGCCTCACTAAAACCTTCCAACTGCAAAGGTGACAACTGCCCACCCCAAATAATCAAGGATGCTGCCAGGGACCTAGCCCCCTTCATAACCAAACTGATCAACGCATCCTTTTCCTCCAACACCATACCCAGCAATCTCAAAGAATCCTGGGTTCTGCCTCTCCTCAAGAAGCAAACTCTAGACCCTGCCATTCCCACTAACTACAGGCCCATCACCACGGTACCGTTCCTGTTAAAAATAATAGACAGAGTAGCATACCTACAAATCCAGCAATTTCTAGAAACCCACAAACTATTAGGCGTCCGTCAATCTGGCTTCAGACCACAGCACGGTACTGAGACAGCCCTAGTTGATCTTAAAACCCAGATCAACGAGATCAACGACAAAGGAAACACTGCCATGCTACTCCTCCTCGACCTGTCGGCGGCTTTCGACCTGGTGGATCACACAGTCCTGTGCGAACACCTGGCCTCAGCTGCCCACTTCTCGAAAGAGGCCATAGCCTGGATCCAATCATTCCTGGACAATAGAACTATGAGAGTCTTCTCCTCACTAGCCTCAGCAGACCCCATCAAAATAACCTGCGGTGTACCTCAGGGCTCCTGCGTCTCCCCTACCCTCTACAACATCTTTACCAAACCCTTATTTGACAAGTTGGACAGACTGGGTGTCACATATACTAACTATGCAGATGACACCCAGCTCTACCCCTTTCAGGCAACTTGACGATACGGCTTGGTAAACAAAATATACTCATCATTCAGGCATGGATGCCACACACGGCTTATGCCTGAATGATGAGAAAACCGAAATTCTGCTCCTTGGCTCCAACACCAATCTAAAAAAACTCAGCCCAACTACCAGGCCTTCAACATCGATGGTAACACCATCACAGTTGCCAAGACAGTGAAAACCCTAGGCTTTCATCTAGACTCAGCCTTGTCACTAAAAAAAAAGTAAACTCACTAGCATCTTCCACCGCCTACACATGCAAATTAATCAGGGCAAGCACAGCATTCCTCTCTCAAGCCAGCTGCATCATCATCGCCAATGCCCTAATACTATCCAGACTTGATTATTGTAACGCCATGTACCTAGGAGCCAACAAATATATAACCGACAAACTTCAAACACTGCAAAACAATGCACTCAGAACAGCCCTCAACTTACCTTCCAAGGAACACATCTCCAACAAAAGAAGAGAACACAAATGGCTCAAAATTGTGACCGCATCTCTCTCAAAACAGCATCACTAACCTACAAATGCCTAAATAATGCAGCCCACCCCTATCTCGCAGCCAGAATAATAAAAAAAACCTCCATCCGCCCTACCAGAACGATTAACTCTTACTGCCTACAGGTACCCAATTTCAGACAAAAGAAACGGGCGGCAGTAGCTTCCCAGTCATGGCAACCCAACATTGGAACGCCCTCCCACTCAACATCAGAACAGACCAATCATACTACAGCTTCAGACGAAACACTCTCACCTGGTTACGCTCTAATGATCCCGATGACTAATCTGTGCCCTCTCACACCCACAAACTATAACCAACCCGAATGTATATATGCACATCCCCTAGCTGACCTACTGAAATGTAATTAACTGTATGTATATATGTAAATAAGTCATTTCACCAGAATATATGTGATGTAATGCTATGCTTTATACTCATATGTGCCTTATCACGTAACTAAGTTCTTATGTAACCTTATCCTCCTGATCTCTGTTGCGCCCTGTTACCCTTGGGTTTTGCGCGCCATACTAAATAAATAAACAAACAAACAAACATCCTGGAGGCACACACAAGGCATGCAGAAGCCCGCGAAAGCGTTGTGTTTCGTGGGAAAGTGCATGACCAAATAAGGACTACCCTGGGTCGGCTCGACCGGGAGGAAGGTGAAGGGGCAAGACGGTCAGCGGACAGGACAAAGAACCTCGTGGCATGGTCATGGCCATTTTGGAGGCCAGGCCACCCATTTGGGCCAAACGCAGTAAGCGCAGATAACACGGCAAAAAGGGGTTCAAAACACAAAGAAACGATAGCTGCCACCAGTCCCATCCGTGACACAATTGCACATTTCATGATAAGTCCAGCGAGAGTTTCTAGGGCCATTGGAATGACTAGAGACCCAAGAGCGCGGTAATGTAAGTTACGGTGCACTCTTGTTTCATGTTGCTCAAAAGCTGCAACATGAGGAAAGGACTAAGGGAAACAAAGTCTCCCCGTACTGACTGTCTTAAGGGCATGTCAGTTTCCCCGTAAGAATGGAGCGAAAGCCCAGAAGAGTGCGGCGGAAGGCTGCGCTTCTCTGGTAAAGTCTAGATCAGGGTGTAACACAACAGCAAAAAGTTTGGGGGTTGCCTCATGGAAGGAAAATTACCTACAATCATGAAATCTTTCCTAACAACATGTTACCCAAAAAGCATCCTAGTCTTTTGCATTTGGTGGGGGTACTGCAAAAACCATATGCCCCCTCATTCACCCTGGGAGGCTACCTTTCTGATCCGCTACTTATAGCACTGATTTTATTAACAGACATTATATGCCGTTCTTTTCCCTGGCAGCAATTACATTCCTGATGATCCACTGTCCGACACAGAAGGCAACAAGCACGACGAGCACAGGGACAGTTATTTTGAACATAGCCGCTAGCCACTCTGGTACCTAGGCAAACAGTGAGTCCAACCAACTGTCCGAGGCAGTATCATGTTTTTCTTTTACCATTTGTTCATGTAGTGTACGCATTTCCTCGACAGCTTCTGTGCGTGTTCCATTGGCAGCTTCGTTGGCGGGTACTGCTATACAGCAGCTGCTCCCAATTTTATGGCAGACTTCACCCTCCATTGCAGTAATTAGATCAAGAATGAATCAATTCTAGAGGGCCACCATGCGCAAGGCACAGAGGTCTTCCCGCACTGCGTTCATTCTTTTTCGGTCACGTTTGCCAACTGTAGCACCTCGTAGCGGGTAATTAGCTGTTTGGCATTTGCGGCTGCTTGCACTCCGGGAAGTAGCAGGGAGGTGAAGACTGATGCCTTGTTGAAAAGTCTTAAGTGCTGTGGGATCTGGTCCAGACTCTGTGATGATTCAGCTGAGATGTAATTGCTACTCCTTTTCGTTCTTGTGTATAGGCATAATGAAGAAGGACACAGACAACAGATTCAGAACTCAAAACAAATAGTTTTATTAACATAAATGTCAGGATATAAAAAGGCCTAACCTGCCCTATGCTAAAGTGGGATTTCCCGACCTAAATAAAACTAAGGAAAGTCTGAGTCAAAGAGTTCAACTGAAGAATCTGCATCCAAAAACTATACTTGCCCTCACAACTAATCTATACAATGTGTAGGGATGTCAGCAACCAAAAGAAACAGTGTCCAACACAAGGTTTTGTGCCTCTTCCAGCTCACAGTTTCCTTGCAGCTCCCTTCGCCAAGTATGAAACAGTTGTAGCAAAAGTCTCAAAGTTACCTCTACTCACCTTAGAATAATGTAGTTTTCACCAGTGCTTGGGGTTCCCTTCCCCAGGTTCCAAGCAACACAAATTGAAGTACTAAAGGAATAGTTCCAGCCTCAGGATTCCCTTCCCCAAGATTTAAGTTCAGCAACACCAAAATAGAAATAGTTCCAGCCTCAGGGTTCCCTTTCCCAAGACATAGGTTCAGCAATGCCACAATAGAAATAGTTCCAGCCTCAGGGTTCCTTTCCACAAGACTTAAATTCAGCATCACCAACATTAGAAAGAGTTCCAGCCTCAGAGTTCCTTTCATAAAGACTTAAGTTTAGCCACACCTAAAATGTTCTTTTGTCTCTGTAAATTCTTTATCTTGTTGATGGAACAGGTATAAATTGTGATTATATTCAAAAGTAACATTAAAGTCTTAAAAAGGTAATTCTTTGCAATATGCAGTTTATTTTACTTCACTTTTGAAGATTTGGTATTCAATACATGTGGAATTGTACCTGTTGAGGTTTCATTCAGTTGTATGATTCACTGGACACGGGTTGCACTTATAACACACCTTCACTTTTTATCCGTGGTGTAAGTCCGGTGTTCAATAGGTGAGGGTTGCATTGAAACACATTTGTTATTCAGCTTGCTGTGCAATACTTGCTCAGAATTGTTCATTAAGTGCGAGTTGCATTCACAACGCACTCGTTTTCAGCCCGCGGTATAGTACTTTTTTATTTATTTCAAAAATGGATTGTCCAATGTTCGGAGAGTTTCGAAAACATATTATCATTCATGCGCAACCCCTTCGATACAAGGTATTTCTCTCGGGAAGTTCAAACACTTGCATACCTGGTTTCTCCTTTGCTAAAATCTCACTCTTTGGGCCTCATTACGACCCTTGCGGAAATGGAAAAATGATGGCGGAAATGCAATACCGCCATCGAACACCGCTCGTTGCGATCATGACCCGTCACCGTAAAGTACGATGCCATTAGCGACACCGCAGTGAACGGCAACGCTAACTGCACCAAGTACGCGCACGCGCGCCTTGCAAAACCGGAATCACCGCCATGGCGCAACGGTACGCGAATTCTGACCCTAGCGGACATGTACTGAACGCCATCAAGCACGTCGTAAAGTACCATTCCGCCATGGCGAGAAATACGGCAACGTGAACCAACCGTAAATGTCCCACTGAGTGCCTGTACTCCACTCCCTGGCCTCATTGCACAACTCCTGGCAGGCGCAATGTACTCACACTATGCAACCAGTGAAATCCACAATTCACCCATGCATGCCAACGTAGAAAAGCATGCAGGGGCTCAAAGCGCCCCGTGAGTGGGCATCCATGTACGGCATGTCACCATAGCCGTACTGACGCAGCACAGGCATGTGAAGGTACAATACATCAAAATGAAAATCAAGAACACATGACACAAAACAACAGTAGTCCCCCATCGCTTGCCACCAGCGCAAGGCAACATCCAAACAGCATCCTGAGGGGATGGCACCAGCCTGTACTCATGCCAGTAAACAAACCAACCATCAGCAGAAGCATGTACCACACAAGTCGGCAGAGTGACTGGAGCAGCCAGGCTCATCCAAGAGGGGCCGATGGAGCTGCAGGGCACAGATGCATCAATACAGAAGCTATTCCAATGGACATGACCCAGTCCCCCTCCAACAAACGCACGCAAAACACAGTCACCTGTGACCAGCCACATTCTGAACAACCCATCATTCACCAATCGACCTGGCTGACAGGCACCAGTCGCCAAAAGCCAATCCCCCGCCCTGAACAGCACATCATGTAAACAGACACAATGGCAGCCCCTATCCGTGACCATACTGTGCTACGTAGGCAAACGCGGCCAGTACTGTACCACACAACTCAACTCAGAAGGCGGAACACAATGCAGATCATCTCGCAATACATACCGCCACAAAGCGAAATCGCCACATCACCTGCAAAGAACAACGCAACACGACAAATATCGGATACAATTTAAATGCACATCCAAAATGACAAAGGCCCCACAGCAATTTGCAAAATACACCAAAACAACCATCATCAACGAGGGCTGCATCTGCAATAATTGACCGGCTTCCACTTGTGTGACGCCCTGTACCATCATGGCACACAGGGCCTACATCAACGTTCCAAAAGCAACATGGAAGCGGCAAGAACCGCAGGTCCGTCCCATGAGCAGGCACTAGTCGAGCTGAAAGGCCGAAATGTTGCACCTAGCCACCAGTACAGCGTAAGGGCATGTGGCCCATTGGCGATCGTCCATAAGATCGAAATGGTGCTCCACTGATTCACCCGAAGCTGCAGGAGTCGAGAGTAAAAACCATCTGGAGAGTGGCGTAGAGATGGCATCTGCAATAGGCAGGAGATACCTGTCACCAAAAGAACACAAATTAACCGATTGCATTACGGACTCATGATGCATTACAATCTTCATTCAACACACCAAATCCACACCATATGCATGCTAGCCACTCCAAAGGAATATACACACCCCTAAATCAGTATCGAATCATAACGAAAACAATCGAGCCTAAATACACCATTGGCAACGTCGGTTACTGTGCATGCGTCCGTCAGATAGAACCCATGACATGGGATTAGTAACGTGCCTAAGACACAAGTGTATGAAGGCGCGTCGAGACAGGGAGGAATCCGACAAGGGCAGAATAGACGTATGTCCCACTATGGCAGCCCTTGCATCACATAACGCAGGGGAAGGGGGTGAATCAAAAACCCATGTACATGGCAGACCCTAAACGGAATCATCAGTCCATGCATCCATTCATCATTCCCTCATCCGCAATGAAAACGCATGAATATTCACTCACATAATATGTGAAACTTCCATCGCGTCTGTGCGTAATGCAGTCGCAAAAACACTGTGCCCCTGGCGGATTGTAGTGTTGTGAAGCAAGATGGATTGGGAACGTCCTGCCTTATCGTCCACTACGCTATTGCGCATCCCATTCAATTCATATCATTCATTGCCTGCTCGTTATGGGCCATGTCCAAGGACATTCTACATAGAACGTTACATTTCAGCCAGACCTGTGGCGTATCCTCGCCGCTACTTCAAAACCCAAAATGCTGGCCTTCGAATTCCTCACTTGCAACATTACGTCGAAAGGCTTCTGTGAACGCTTGCATTCACAATTACATCAATGTAGTGCGGCTGTGTGTCATGATGCTAACTGGCTGCAATCACAAATGGGACGCCACGCCGTCGGTGAAGTACGTTACTGTGCTGCATGAGGGTCGGCATCGATCGAGCCTAACATACCACTGACTCTTCACAGGTATGTAAGCGGCTGCAATCATAGCATGTGTAACAATGGGAGCATACCATGAAGATCAGTCAAAGTACATCACACTGCCATCGGGATTAGATACATGATTCCAATCCAAGATGCCATGCGGCCAAATGCAGCCTTACGTGCGGACGGTGCTCGCGCCAGAAGGATTGCATTCTGCCACAGATTCATTAATCAGCACAGGTGGAGGCCATACAGGCCGACAGCACAATATATTGCAGACCCAAACCCCTCCCACAACCACTCCCACTCCAAAATGCTACCGGCAGGACTAGCGATGTTGGGCCTGGGGACCAGATAGCATGCAAGTGCTACAACTACAAGAAGACGACGAAACACACAGGTACAACAACCGGGCGCACAGGGGAGACGGAGGAGAAGAGGAGAGAGGAGGCAAGGCAGGGTCAGCAAGGCCACAAGCATGCCACTACACCACGCAGGCGGCCCGCAATTCCACGCCTCCGAGCCGATCCGTTCAACCTCACTGCTGAGCAGATCCACACCCTCTACCGTTTGGACCGGGACCATAATCGCCATTGTGGACATGACACATGCTGACCTCGTGAGCATGATAGATAGGCCAACGCCATCCCACCCCTACTGAAGGTGGTGTCTGCACTCCACTTCCTGGCACAGGCACCTACCACACACAGTGGAACAGTTGCATGGCATTTCACAGCCACTGTTCTCACGGACACTCTTCCAAGTGCACGATGCCCTCCTGAAGCATGCGACGACCACATCACACTTACCACCGCACGTACCAGGAGGTTTACAACGCTAAAGTGGGATTCATGCACTTGGCGGCATCCCGGGTGCATTGGTGCATCGACGCACCATGTTGAATTGGTTGTCCCACATGCCATGGGAGTCCAGTTACCGCAACCGGAAACAATTTCATTCAATCAATGTGCAAATGGTGTGTGACTCCAACAAGATATTTACGCATTGTTGCCAGATTTCAGGATCACCCATGATTCTATGGTCTTGAGGAACACAAGAATACCACGCTACATGGAGCGACACGCAGGGAACAGATCCTGGCTACTCGTGAGTCCTCATTTCATGCATGATAATGTGGGGTATGTGATCGGCAATGACCTGGCAGGAAGGGGGGGGGGCTCGTAGCAACTTATCATTCACTGACACCCTTTATTCGTCTCATACAGGTGATTGCGGGTATCCACTGAAGAGATGGCTCCTTAGCACCAATCCGGAACCCACAGAACGAGCATGAGGAGGACTACAACCATGCCCACTCACGTACCCGTGTGTGTCATTGAACAGGCATTCGGCCTACTGAAGGCTCGTTTCCGCAGCCTCAGCAGGTCTGGCGGGGCAATCATGTACAGCCGTGAGAAGGGTTCTAAGATGGTCATGCATGTGTCATGCTGCACAACATGTGCATACGTAGGAATGTGCCCATGCCCCCTGACGCTTGTAACTGCATGCACCTGAAGATGATGATGATGATGAGGGTGGGGATGTGGAGGCACCTCAGGAGTCATGAGCAACAGGATGCACGTGCAATTCGTCAGCAGCTCATAGATGCATTGCTTCTAGCACCACGCATGGTGCTGATTACATGGACAGGGAACTCGTGGCACTGTGTGTGTGTAGTACAGGCACATTGTGGCTGTACGCTATGAAGACTCGTACGCAAATATCAATGTCCACACATTGTCATGGATGATTATGAGATTGCTGTATTGTTAATGTGATTTGATTTATACACCCTATGGCCGCCACCCAGTGAAGCCCAACAACACCCTCCACGCCTACTAACCTCACCCCCAACACCAGTGTCAAATATGCATTGCTGTCCGTGGTTTGGACGCTATTGCAAGCCCCTCTACGGCGTATCAGGGGCACCCTGCCGTGGAGCGCAGGTTCTGCCAGATCTGCGTTGTGGGGCTGCCCTGGACGGACTTGCCACGGATGATGTCTCTGCCTGCTCGCGGTCCATGCATGTCTCTGAGGGTTTGTGAGAGCTCCAGAGAGCACACGGCGCACAGCAGCAAGTTCAGCACAAACGTCTTTGGACGTCGCATGCAGTTCCCCCTCAGGCTCTCGGTCTTTTTCTCCATTTGTGCTCTCAGGCTCTCGGTGCTTTTTCTCCATTTGTGCTCTCAGGCTCTCGGTGCTTCTCTCCATTTCTCCCTGAGGCTCTCACTACTTTTCTCTATTTGTGCCCTGAGTGTCTCGGTGGATGTTCCATGGCTGCCCTGGAACCCCGCATTCATTTGCATGGTCCCTTGAGTAGCGTGGACACTTCCTGCTGTTGCTCGATCAGCAGGTCGAGGGACTGGTTGCCTCTGCTGGGCCATGGGACATTTGCGGTGGGTTGTGACAGGGGGGCTGCTCAACACATGTTGCTTGGCACAGGACTTGTGGGGGTTGGCCAGTCGTCGTCTCAGGGGTGCCCTGCGTGGTTTCGTCATGGTGTAGGGGATGGAACATGCAGGGGGGATTGGAAAGGTCATGGATGGTACCTACGTCGCCAGCACTGTTTTCCGTGTCGGAGCATGCTGGCATGACAGCTGTTCACCTATGGTGCTGCTACCACAGAGGCAGTGCCATCAGATACGTTCTTTGGGGGGACCTGTGGTGCTGGGGTTGTGGACTTGCTGGCTGCTGGGGTGCTGTTGCAGTCCCCTCCAGTGTGCTTGCACTGTGATTCTGTGCTGCCGTGTCTTGATCCTTGCACCTGAGGTGGAGGCTCTTGGGACGTTGGTCCTGGCCCTCTTTGCAGGCGTGCTGGTAGGGGTGTCCTGCAGCTCGTCGTTGGTATCGGACCTGTGGTGGAGTAAGAGGGCGAGCGGTAGTTATGGGTCTGTCGGATTTGGAATGGCAACGTATCAAATGCATGGGGTGGTACATGAGGCTGATTTGGGACTGGGCTTGGAGTGGTGTCATTTCGTTGTGGATTGAGGATGCATTCATTTGGCTGCCTGCAGTTAGGGGGTGCATGCTGCACATGTAGGGGTTGTTTATGGCTTCTTGATTGATTTGTTTGTTCATTCTGACTTTTAGAGGGCGCTGTCAGGGCAAAGTATGTATTGCACTATGGGGTACATGGTACTGCACATGTTCGTGGTTTGTGGATTTCGCATTGTTTCTCCTTGGCAACCTACCTGATTTCCGGATGTCGCCACTCCTTTCTCCATCCCTCCGACTCCCTCTATGCTCTCCATTCCTATGGTGGAGGCGCAGATTTCCTCCCAGGGGGTCAACTTGATGGGCGACTCTGAACCCCCCGGTAGCTGTGGCGATGTTCCTGTTCGCAGAAAGTATGCTGCGTACGCGGGATCCGCAGGTCGTCCCACCGCTTGCGACATTGCTGTGGCGTGCGGCGGTGTTGTCCCACCGCACTTACCGCGCTGTGCACCAGGGCCCATATGGCCTTCTTGTTGGCAAGGGCGTCGCTGGTCATTTGACTGGAGAAAGACGACGCGGCATTTTCCTGGAGGGTCTCGGTGAGCACGGGTCAGTTCCTCTCGGAGAGAGTGTACTGCCGCTTGCCGTCACACGCTTTCTTGGCTACCTTTCCATATTTATTTTTTTAACTGGGGTTGCTAACGGGTGGGATGTGTGTCAGGGTCGGATTTTAATGGTTGTGTTGGGATTCGGATTTTATAGTTGTGCGGCGTGCTGTTTCCCGTTCCGGCACATGCTTTTACTTCCGTTTCCGTTATTTACGGTGGCCGTAATTTGCGGTGCCTCGCTCGTTACGGTGACCGTCATTACGGTGACGCTAAGATGGGTGGCGGTATTGCACTCGTGCGCGCGTACGGCGGCGGGTAAGGGCCGTTTTGGGGTCATTTCCGCCATCGCAGCCTTTCGGATTCCGCCATGGCGTAATGCTCGTGCCCGATGGGTCGTGATTAGCCGCATTTGCTCCTTCGTGCAATGGCGGAAACGCTATTTACGCTGTTGCGGTCCGGTCAGTCACTTTCCGCCAGGGTCGTAATGAGGCCCTTTGTGTTTAAGGACCTCCCAGCAGCACGGATTGTTGGACCTTGGCTTTCCAGGTCAGGGCTCAAATCCCTGCTCCTCAGGCATTCCTGTGTCACCTTCTGAACACAGGGGAATGAGCACTTCCAATTCCATGAAAAGCGACGCCTCTCTGTATGGCTCCCTTCCTAGAACTTGTTATATGCTCCACAGGGCTTCAGCTCTCACGCCGTGCTTCCACAGGTCGTTTCCCTCGACAGATCTCAGCGTGCGTCTTTACCACAGTTCCCTGCTGCCTTTTTTGGCCTCTCTGCTGCTGCTTCAACTCCGCCTCTGCTTCCACCATCCTCTTCACACCTTGAACTGGGATCTTTTTATACACCTACAGCCTTTTGACAGACTGCAGGTCTGAATGTTCAATTAGCCCTGCCTGAATACAATTAAAGAGACATGTCTGACCCTTACAACTCTCAGCAGACATCTTCCTCGTCCCAGTACCAGAGTGGTACAAGAGCATAGCTTTCATTGTTCTTAGTTGCTTCTTCTTCGTCCCAGTACTGTCAATTGTCATGTATGAAGTAACAAGGGGGACTGACTCCCAATACACATGAAGGTCGAGGAAGGGTTGGATTGGTTGTCACTAGGGAACAGGGGATGCAATGTCTCGCTCATCTTATATTTAACCCTTTTGCCTCTCTTTCTGGTATGTTTAGGTCGATGGTATCTCTTACACCTTTCCTCGTCACTAGGACATGTACGACAATACCCCATTACTGCCAAAGGGATTGAGGGTTCTTCTTAGAAGGGACAGGGGAATACTGTATCTCGCCTGAATATACCTCACTCCCAATCCCCAAGGACCCTCCACCTAGGTGATCCTCCCTCACTTTTCCAACCCCAGAGTCAGGATCCAAAGGCGATGGCCTTTCCCTGGCCACACGTGCAGAGGATTCAAGGGGAGTAGATGTGAGGACGCCCTCAGGTTTCTCACACTTGCCCACTTGCTTTTGTTCATCCTTCACCTTCTTCTGCTCATTTTCTTTTTCCCCCTGACATGATGTAGGAAGTTTGTTGAAAAGTTAATTGAAAGGTATCAGGTCTGCCAGTGGCATGCCAATGCAGAGTTGTGAAGGGTCACAAGTGTACATAACCCTCCCCAGTCTGGAGGCAGCTGGGCATAAGCTTTAGACCTGTGTGCCCACCAGTAATCCGTCACCACCGCCGTCCCTTTCTGTAACGCCGGGATGCTCCTCATCTTCGTGCAGCCAGTGTTCATCCCCAGTATGATCGTCCCTGTTGCTCTGAAACACAAGGAACGCTGTGTGAGTGGCTTTAGGTACACTGGATGGTGTTTCTCATCTATCCATGGCAAAGCATGTATAGTGACATTCCATATTCCCCTGCATTCATTGTTTATTTTCTTTACCACCCCTTCTTAATATCCCGCCAGCCCCTCTGCGTGGCACTGCATCACCCACCTTTGCCATTTCCTGTCGTGATTCACCAAACCCTGATACTAATCAGTGGTCTGGTGTGGCACAATAGAATGTCATGCCCTGCTGAGTTCATTCAATATATTCTCCTGTGGGTAGTGGCCAATTGTTCCCCCCTTTGCACACCTTCTGTACTATATTCTAATATTACATGCTTCGCTGCCTCTTCCCTGGCCATGCTTTTGACCTGTATATTATTGTCCACATATACCTCTTCCCCTTCGTCTATCCATCACACTTCTACTGCATGCTCCTGGAACAGGCCTGAGTTCTGCATAATGACAGGTGCATCAGGCATCCCTGCCCTTTTTTTGTTTTGATGTGCCTGTAACGTGCAGGATTAGCGAGCACACATAGCAACTGCTATTAGGGCATTCTTGCCCTACCCTTTCATCTCATCATACCATACATTTTCAGATGCTGTACTGCTCCCCTCCCTAATGGAGTTAGAGCTTCTCAGTACTAAATATGTCTTTGTTTTGTAATTTACTTCTCTTCGTATCTGCCTTCTTTCCATTGTCGGCAGGTGCAACCCTACTTTCTTTATACAACAGAAACCAGAAGAAGAAAAGATAAACAAGAAAGAGACAAAACAATCCTATCCCTATAGTTTTCACATTGTGTTTATTCTTTCTTCCATTCGCCCCACTTGTGTCTTGCCCTTGTCCTTCTCCACTTGTGGGCTTTCGTAAAATCGTTTATCTGTAAGGGGATGCTGCTGTTGTCTTTGCAGACATTGGAAACGTGTATCCATGCCCTCTTCTCTTTAATCTTCACTGCTGTAGGTGTTGTATTCCGTACTTCGTAGGGACAGATGAATCTTGGCTCTCGCAACTTCCTTACAGGGCGACCTGCGAAGGGACCAAGTGGGATTTGGGGAAGTTGATGGAGAACCCCATGTCCGTGAGTAGCTGGACGGTCTTCGCTGTGTGTTCTACGGCGAGCTCCCTTGTCCTTGCTCGGATGAGCCAGTCGTCCAGGTAGGGATAGACGTAGATCCCTTACAGGCATAGCCACGCCACCACCGGTGCTAGGCACTTGGTGAATACCTTGGGTGCCGACTTTAATCCAAACGGGAGGGCCTTGAACTGGTAGTGCCGTCCTTGGACCACGAACCTGAGGAACTTCCGGTGTCCTTTTAGAATGGGATGTGGAAGTAGGCATCCTCCAAGTCCAACGACAACAGGAAATCGTCCTCCTCCAGCTGTCCCAGCACGTGCTGGAGGGTGACCATCCGGAACTTCTGAACCTTGATGTACTTGTTTCAGTCGCCGCAGGGTCCAGGATGGACACCAACCTCCTGTCTTCTTCTTTATGAGAAAGTATCTTGAGTAGACCCCGAGGCCTGAAGTCTCTTTGGACGAGCTCGATGGCACCTTTCTTGAGCATCGCCCTTTACCTCAGCAGCAGCTGGGGTACGTGGTTTTCCTTCCTGAACCACGGGTGGCACGCGAGGGCACTTCTTTAGAAACTCGAGGGCGTGCCCACTGGGCCAGGTATCCAGCATCCAACGGTCGGTGGAGATGGACTCCCACACGTTGAGGAACTTCGCCAGCCGGCCTCCCACCGGGCTGCTTCGGTGGGGGCCCGACGCCACGGTCGGTTCAGTCCTGTTTCGAGGCCACCTTGCTGCCTTGACCTCCCTGGCGACGACAGCGGGAACCTCCAGACTTGCCTGTCCTTCTATAGGCCTCCTGCGACGAGGAACGGGCCGCTTGACGGTAGGTAGAGGAGCCGCTGCCGGAACCTTTGGAGGCCCCTTGCTTGCCTCCGGTGTTCCGAAAGGATGGCCGTCGTTGCTGGAGAACTCCCAGGGCCTGGGCTGTCCTCTGTGTCTGTTTTGATGGCTTGCAGGGACTCATCGACTGTCTTCCCAAACAGGTTGTTCCCGTCGAAGGACATGTCCAACACTTTGGCTTGTACGTTCTGGCGGAAATCCGTCGCCTTAAGCCATCCGCGCCGTCTGAGGCAAACACTGTTGCCCAACTGGCGGAAACCGGTGTCAGCGATGTCCGTCGCCACCGTTTATGGAGTGGTCCGACGCCACCCGCGCCTCTTGCAGGATTTCCAGGGCTTCTGCCCTCTTTGACGTCCGGCAGGAAGTCCAACAAGGGAGTGATTTTATACCAAAGTTCCCTGTCGTAAACGGGCACGATAGCCAGGGTGTTGGCGCCTCTAACGTCGTCGCCACGCTGACGTGTTGATGACTCGTCGTCCCATCGCGTCACAGCTTTCTTTCCCTCGCCGTCCGGCGTGAAGTCGAAGTCGATGCTCCCCCCCCGCTCTCTTCCTGGCGCCGCCGAGACGACTGAATCCGCGGGACGGCTGTGCTCTAAGGCATATAGGGGCCCGCGTCAGGGTCCCGTACTTCTTTTCGGTATCGGTCCCTTTTGCCGGCGTCCGTGGATGGGTTCTTGAGGAGGAGAGCCCCTCGTCCAGATGTCATCCAGTAGAGGGTACTGCGAGGACCGTCTTCCTCTTGCGTCTCTCGACGCTTGAATGAGAACACACTCCTTCTTCTTTTCATTCGGGCAGAGCTGGAAAAGCTCGATGCCCTGGAGATCATTGCATGGAAGGATCCAATCTCATCTGGTGGGGAATCCCGTGGATGGGGGGGGCGACGGGAGGTCCAGCCCAGCCGTCGCCGCCCTCGTCCGTCCATGCCTGTGTCATCCCGCGGACACTGGATGGGGGAGGAGGGTTGAGCTGGCCTCGAGGGCTGGAAGGGGTGCAAGGAGGATGTGTTCTTCTACTCTTTGGGTGGTGGACCTCCCGACGGCCCGCCCCTGGCTCCTCCATCAGGCCTGGGCTCCGGCTCTCCATCGGGGATGGCGTAAAGGCAATCTAGTCCTTATTTCAGAGCCATAAGATTGAAATTGCCATCAAAATGCGCCGACCGAGTTGTCCTGGCGGCATGGCTGCGACAGGCGCAATGGTTGGTCGGGGTCCTGTCTGCGCAGCGTCGCTTCCGGTCGTGCCCCCCTCGTCGGGATGCCCTCTCGACGGGCTGGTCCTCCTCCATGCCCGCGTGCTGTGCTTCAGGGACTTCGACAAGGGCGCCTCCTCGGAGGTTGTGTCCTGAATCCAACCACGGCCACTGCCCCCCCTCTTTTCTCTGCCAGGGGCTTGCGTGGGGTTCTTTCGATGGGCTTGAAAAGATGCCTCCTCCGAGGCGGCAGGGAGACTCTGGGCCCCGAGGCCGCCATCCACAGGTGTAACCTCCACAGGCTGCAGCCAGAGTTGCCGCGACCTCCTCGATAGAAGCCTTGGCCGGGGAGAGATCAAGGCTAGTCACCGACTTAGCGTGCTTTGTGGCCTTGCACTTGGGGGAGGCTCCCCTCCTCGCTCCCTCTCAGCCGAAATCCTTAGAGATCGACCGGGCATCTCCAGAAAGCTTGGCCGGGTTCTCGGACTTCCTCTTACCACGAGCCAGAGCGTTGGCTCATGGTCTGATGGCGCCGGGGAGGATGCACCCTGCTTGTAGCCGGAGCCCGACCGTTCGGCGCTCCCAGTGCCCAGCGACTCGCGGCTGCTTAGCCTTCTGCTTGGGCCCCCCGTCGCCAGGGCGCCTCACAGGACTAAGAAGGCCGCTCGGATTCTGCTTTTTCTTCTCGCCTGACGGGCTCTTCCCTTCCAGCCAGTTGGCGAGACGAAGATGGTGGTCCTTCATGGTTCCGCTCCAACATATTCGCCGCAAAACGCACAGTCCTTCTGCATGTGCCGTCTTGCCTCATGAAGACAGTAAAGGCAAGGAATGCTCGTCGCTCCTATAGAACAGTTCTGCAGCTGGCATCCAGGGCAGGCCCTGACAGATCGCTGCCGGGCGTCAAGCTCTCCTTTCTCCTGGGCCATGTTCGGGGTAGGCCTCAAAAACTTCTGGAATCCTCCAAAAGCAGTCGCTCGACGAAATCTTCACCCTTGAGGGGCGTGAGAAACTTCCAAAACGGGGTCCCGGTTGATCGGGATGTAAAGACGGTGGAGCTTGAGGCTCAATTTAACCGAAAAAGAGAAAATCTCCTTGAAAAGGCGTGAAACGCAGCAAAAGCTCGAGAAGCTAATAGCACGAGGACTCCCAACACTTGAACGTGCGGAAAAAATCTGAGGATGGCTGCCGAAGGCAGGGCTTAGGAGAGGGCAGTCATTGGCGTGGGCAGTATGACCAGAGATCAGTGATTGGTTACTACTACGAAAGACGAGCATGAGAACGAAACTGATACTGATTTTTCTCTGTACCGAGGATTCCCAGCCTGACGACAGGGAATATTCATGAGCATGTGAATCCATGCCAGACCCCATGCTGGAGAACCCTCATTAATTTCAAAGTACAAATATATTGCACTCAAAGGTTCTTCCATGAAGACTATGGGAGTCATTCCGACCCCTGACCGTAGGGGGTTGAATGCACCGGTACGGATGCCGCTGCCGTTAAACCCTACCACCCTATTACACTCCCCTTATCGGGTCCACCAGCGCCGATGGTTTTACTAGCTGCCTTGCGGACCCTTAAGGGACCATGAGCTAATCGGGCCCGCAATTGCGGACCGTTATATAGCTACCTCCCCATCCCATTGAGCCCTATGGGGCTCAAATCGAATGAGAATGGTTTTCGAATGGGGACTAACGCCGCCACCATCGGAATGCACCGGTAATCCCATTCCGCCATGGCCGACAGTATTGCAGACACCCATGGGCTAATAGCACCATGGCTGCCTCCAAACTCGGAATGACCCCCTATATCTGTAAACTGCAGGGGCCTCGCCCCGCCGAACCTCAAGCAGGAATCAGCAGCACAGCGGGCTGATCCAGAGGAGGCAAGCCAATATTCAACCCCACCAGTCCGTCTAAGAGCTCACAGGATATTGAGAAATAAGATATCGTGCAGACTGATTATGTGGAGCGGAGTAATTGTAACTTGTGCGAGCCGGATTCCTCACCCTCCATACATCCTCCATCCCACACCACTAACATCCCAGAATCTATCAGGCATTACTACGGTCTACGTGTGGCATTCCCACCGGTCCTGGTCGGGTCTATCACTGAGTTGAAACCCTCCCATATAATTCCCCTCCGAATATCCACCAGCTACCTTTCCACCATTCAAAGTTTCCATTGTATCCTGATTAGGCCATAATAAAAATCAGCGTGATAGCTCCCTTGAATAATCCCCTGTACCGATCATGCCCTACCCTCCTGGCCCCTCATAAACCTGTCTGCCGAAATCCACTAAGTTAATTCACCAGAATGCACACGCCCCCTGGAGTAGGAGTAAAAGAGAAGTACCATTAACCAAATTTTACCAAATTTAGACTCGGTTTCCGCCGTAGGTGGGTCTCCTGAAGGAGGCCACCTCCACCCGATGGCGCCTCAGGTACTGCAAGACTTTCCGGCATTAGGGGGATTGTTTAAACCCCTGACGTTCCAGGTCATGAGCCTAAGTGTCCCATTGTTAAATAACATACCATGGGCCCACGGATCACCTCTTATTTGTCTGTGTCTCTTGCACCATCTGTTCCCCCCATCCCCACCCTCCACCCCTACCAACAACCCCCCAACTTGTCTGTGTTCAGTCCCTCCGTCTGACCCCCCCTCACCCACCACCATCTCCCACCCCCCACTGATTCCCCAACATTTCAGTGCAGTAACAACCCCAACCATAAGATATTTATCGAGCTTTCGCCTATAGGGAAGGCTAGGAGCCGACCCTGCCTGCAAATACTTGATGTAATGTATCCTGAACATTCCGCCACAACCTACTGTAACAAGCATAAATGGCTTATCCCATATTATGAACCCCGGGGTTATCTCATGTATTGTTGTCCCGGGGGCCCGAAGAACTTGGCAACATGTCTAGAAAGGAACTGGCCTCTTCAGGGGTTTGAAAGAAAAATGGTTTGCCTTAATGCTCAACCCTCAATTTTGCCGAGAACAACATGGCGTATTTCATGCCCTTATCCTGTAAGCTTTTCTTAACAGCAATAAATGTTCTTCTAGACGTCTGCACCGTATCAGAGAAATTGGGGAAAAAACGTATAGTGTCTCCTTTGTAACACACCATGCCCTTCTCCTTGCTTACGGAGGACGTGTCCCTGTCCGGATAATTCAACAGGCGGCTATCAATGGACGGGGTTGGCCCCAGGGACCGGCCTTCTGCCGCTCCGGACTCTGTGCGCCTCTCTCCAC
>PGSH02013629.1:0-22354 GCA_002915635.3 Ambystoma mexicanum
CATCAAGGACTGATCACAGGGAGGTGGGACATCAAGGACTGATCACAGGGAGGTGGAACATCAAGGACTGATCACAGGGGAGGTGGACATCAAGGACTGATCAAAAGGGAGGTGGGACATCAAGGACTGATCACAGGGAGGTGGACATCAAGGACTGATCACAGGGAGGTGGAGCATCAAGGACTGATCACAGGGAGGTGGACATCAAGGACTGATCACAGGGAGGTGGACATCAAGGACTGATCACAGGGAGGTGGACATCAAGGACTGATCACAGGGAGGTGGGACATCAAGGACTGATCACAGGGAGGTGGAGCATCAAGGACTGATCACAGGGAGGTGGACATCAAGGACTGATCACAGGGAGTGGAGCATCAAGGACTGATCACAGGGAGGTGGACATCAAGGACTGATCACAGGGAGGTGGAACATCAAGGACTGATCACAGGGAGGTGGAGACATCAAGGACTGATCACAGGGAGGTGAGACATCAAGGACTGATCACAGGGAGGTGGAACATCAAGGACTGATCACAGGGAGGTGGACATCAAGGACTGATCACAGGAGGTGGACATCAAGGACTGATCACAGGGAGGTGGACATCAAGGACTGATCACAGGGAGGTGGAGCATCAAGGACTGATCACAGGGGAGGTGGACATCAAGGACTGATCACAGGGAGGTGGAGCATCAAGGACTGATCACAGGGAGGTGGACATCAAGGACTGATCACAGGGAGGTGGACATCAAGGACTGATCACAGGGAGGTGACATCAAGGACTGATCACAGGGAGGTGGGACATCAAGGACTGATCACAGGGAGGTGGAACATCAAGGACTGATCACAGGGAGGTGGGACATCAAGGACTGATCACAGGGAGGTGGAGCATCAAGGACTGATCACAGGGAGGTGGAGCATCAAGGACTGATCACAGGGAGGTGGACATCAAGGACTGATCACAGGGGAGGTGGAGACATCAAGGACTGATCACAGGGAGGTGGACATCAAGGACTGATCACAGGGAGGTGGACATCAAGGACTGATCGACAGGGAGGTGAAACATCAAGGACTGATCACAGGGAGGTGGACATCAAGGACTGATCACAGGGAGGTGGAGCATCAAGGACTGATCACAGGGAGGTGGACATCAAGGACTGATCACAGGGAGGTGGAACATCAAGGACTGATCACAGGGGAGTGGACATCAAGGACTGATCACAGGGAGGTGGAGCATCAAGGACTGATCACAGGGAGTGGACATCAAGGACTGATCACAGGGAGGTGGAACATCAAGGACTGATCACAGGGAGGTGGGACATCAAGGACTGATCACAGGGAGGTGGACATCAAGGACTGATCACAGGGAGGTGGACATCAAGGACTGATCACAAGGGAGGTGGACATCAAGGACTGATCACAGGGAGGTGGGCATCAAGGACTGATCACAGGGAGGTGGAGCATCAAGGACTGATCACAGGGAGGTGGAGCATCAAGGACTGATCACAGGGAGGTGGAACATCAAGGACTGATCACAGGGAGGTGAACATCAAGGACTGATCACAGGGAGGTGAACATCAAGGACTGATCACAGGGAGGTGGGACATCAAGGACTGATCACAGGGAGGTGGAGCATCAAGGACTGATCACAGGGAGGTGGAACATCAAGGACTGATCACAGGGAGGTGGACATCAAGGACTGATCACAGGGAGGTGGAACATCAAGGACTGATCACAGGGAGGTGGACATCAAGGACTGATCACAGGGAGGTGAACATCAAGGACTGATCAGAGGAGGTGGACATCAAGGACTGATCACAGGGAGGTGGAGCATCAAGGACTGATCACAGGGAGGTGGACATCAAGGACTGATCACAGGGAGGTGGGACATCAAGGACTGATCACAGGGAGGTGGACATCAAGGACTGATCACAGGGAGGTGGAGCATCAAGGACTGATCACAGGGAGGTGGAACATCAAGGACTGATCACAGGGAGGTGGAGCATCAAGGACTGATCACAGGGAGGTGGAACATCAAGGACTGATCACAGGGAGGTGACATCAAGGACTGATCACAGGGAGGTGGACATCAAGGACTGATCACAGGGAGGTGGAGACATCAAGGACTGATCACAGGGGAGGTGGGACATCAAGGACTGATCACAGGGAGGTGGAGCATCAAGGACTGATCACAGGGAGGTGGGACATCAAGGACTGATCACAGGGAGGTGGAGCATCAAGGACTGATCACAGGGAGGTGGAGCATCAAGGACTGATCACAGGGGAGGTGGGACATCAAGGACTGATCACAGGGAGGTGGACATCAAGGACTGATCACAGGGAGGTGGACATCAAGGACTGATCACAGGGAGGTGGGACATCAAGGACTGATCACAGGGAGGTGGACATCAAGGACTGATCACAGGGAGAGTGGGACATCAAGGACTGATCACAGGGAGGTGGAGCATCAAGGACTGATCACAGGGAGGTGGAGACATCAAGGACTGATCACAGGGAGGTGGAGCATCAAGGACTGATCACAGGGAGGTGGGACATCAAGGACTGATCACAGGGAGGTGGGACATCAAGGACTGATCACAGGGAGGTGGACATCAAGGACTGATCACAGGGAGGTGGAGCATCAAGGACTGATCACAGGGAGGTGAACATCAAGGACTGATCACAGGGAGGTGGAACATCAAGGACTGATCACAGGGAGGTGGACATCAAGGACTGATCACAGGGAGGTGGACATCAAGGACTGATCACAGGGAGGGGAGCATCAAGGACTGATCACAGGGAGGTGGAACATCAAGGACTGATCACAGGGAGGTGGAGCATCAAGGACTGATCACAGGGAGGTGGGACATCAAGGACTGATCACAGGGAGGTGGACATCAAGGACTGATCACAGGGAGGTGGAGCATCAAGGACTGATCACAGGGAGGTGGGAAATCAAGGACTGATCACAGGGAGGTGGAGCATCAAGGACTGATCACAGGGAGGTGGAGCATCAAGGACTGATCACAGGGAGGTGGACATCAAGGACTGATCACAGGGAGGTGGACATCAAGGACTGATCACAGGGGAGGTGGAACATCAAGGACTGATCACAGGGAGGGGGAGCATCAAGGACTGATCACAGGGAGGTGAACATCAAGGACTGATCACAGGAGGTGGAGACATCAAGGACTGATCACAGGGGAGGTGGGACATCAAGGACTGATCACAGGGAGGTGGACATCAAGGACTGATCACAGGGAGGTGAACATCAAGGACTGATCACAGGGAGGTGAACATCAAGGACTGATCACAGGGAGGTGAGACATCAAGGACTGATCACAGGGAGGTGGGACATCAAGGACTGATCACAGGGAGGTGGACATCAAGGACTGATCACAGGGAGGTGGAAGCATCAAGGACTGATCACAGGGAGGTGGACATCAAGGACTGATCACAGGGAGGTGGGACATCAAGGACTGATCACAGGGAGGTGGAGCATCAAGGACTGATCACAGGGAGGTGAACATCAAGGACTGATCAGAGGGAGGTGGGACATCAAGGACTGATCACAGGGTGGTGGAGCATCAAGGTCGGATCACAGAGAGGTGGAACATCAAGGACTGATCACCGGGAGGTGGAACATCAAGGACTGATCACAGGGAGGTGGGACATCAAGGACTGATCACAGGGAGGTGGAGCATCAAGGACTGATCACAGGGGAGGTGGAGCATCAAGGACTGATCACAGGGAGGTGGAACATCAAGGACTGATCACAGGGAGGTGGAACATCAAGGACTGATCACAGGGAGGTGGGACATCAAGGACTGATCACAGGGAGGTGGACATCAAGGACTGATCACAGGGAGGTGGGACATCAAGGACTGATCACAGGGAGGTGGACATCAAGGACTGATCACAGGGAGGTGGAGCATCAAGGACTGATCACAGGGAGGTGGACATCAAGGACTGATCACAGGGAGGTGGAACATCAAGGACTGATCACAGGGAGGTGGACATCAAGGACTGATCACAGGGAGGTGGACATCAAGGACTGATCACAGGGAGGTGGACATCAAGGACTGATCACAGGGAGGTGGAGCATCAAGGACTGATCACAGGGAGGTGGACATCAAGGACTGATCAGAGGGGAGGGGACATCAAGGACTGATCACAGGGAGGTGGACATCAAGGACTGATCACAGGGAGGTGGAGCATCAAGGACTGATCACAGGGAGGTGGAGCATCAAGGACTGATCACAGGGAGGTGGGACATCAAGGACTGATCACAGGGAGGTGGACATCAAGGACTGATCACAGGGAGGTGGAGCATCAAGGACTGATCACAGGGAGGTGGGACATCAAGGACTGATCACAGGGAAGTGGAGCATCAAGGACTGATCACAGGGAGGTGGAACATCAAGGACTGATCACAGGGGAGGTGGAGTATCAAGGACTGATCACAGGGAGGGGGACATCAAGGACTGATCACAGGGAGGTGGGACATCAAGGACTGATCACAGGGAGGTGGACATCAAGGACTGATCACAGGGAGGTGAACATCAAGGACTGATCACAGGGAGGTGGAACATCAAGGACTGATCACAGGGAGGTGGACATCAAGGACTGATCACAGGGAGGTGGACATCAAGGACTGATCACAGGGAGGTGGAGCATCAAGGACTGATCACAGGGAGGTGGACATCAAGGACTGATCACAGGAGGTGGGACATCAAGGACTGATCACAGGGGAGTGGGACATCAAGGACTGATCACAGGGAGGTGACATCAAGGACTGATCACAGGGAGGGTGGACATCAAGGACTGATCACAGGGAGGTGGAGACATCAAGGACTGATCCAAGGAGGTGGAGCATCAAGGACTGATCACAGGGAGGTGGAGCATCAAGGACTGATCACAGGGAGGTGGACATCAAGGACTGATCACAGGGAGGTGGAGCATCAAGGACTGATCACAGGGAGGGTGAACATCAAGGGCTGATCACAGGGAGGTGGGACATCAAGGACTGATCACAGGGAGGTGGAACATCAAGGACTGATCACAGGGGAGGTGGGACATCAAGGTCTGATCAAGAGGGAAGTGGGATATCAAGGACTGATCAGCAGGAGAGGTGGAGCGTCAAGGACCGATCACAGGGAGGTGAACATCAAGGACTGATCACAGGGAGGTGAACATCAAGGACAGATCACATGGAGGTGAACATCAAGGACTGATCACAGGGAGGGGGGCAGCAAGGACTGATCACAGGGAGGTGGAGCATCAAGGACTGATCAAAGTCAGGTGGAGCATCAAGGACTGATCACAGGGGAGGTGGGACATCAAGGACTGATCAAGAGGGAAGTGGAATATCAAGGACTGATCACAGGGGAGGTGGAGCATCAAGGACTCGATCACGGGAGGTTGAGCATCAAGGACTTGATCACAGGGAGGTGAACATCAAGGACTGATCACAGGGAGGTGAACATCAAGGACATATCACAGGGAGGTGGGGAATCAAGGACTGATCACAGGAGGGGAACATCAAGGACTGATCACAGGGAGGTGGAGCATCAATGACTGATCAAAGGTCAGGTGGAGCATCAAGGACTGATCACAGGAGGAGGACGAATCAAGGACTGATCACAGTGGGTGGAGCATCAAGGACTGATCACAGGGAGGTGGAGCATCAAGGACTGATCACAGGGAGGTGAACATCAAGGACTGGATCCACAGGAGGTGAACATCAAGGACAGATCACTGGGAGGTGAACATCAAGGACTGATCACAGGGAGAGGGGCAGCAAGGACAGATCACAGGGAGGTGGAGCATCAAGGACTGATCAAATTCAGGTGGAGCATCAAGGACTGATCACAGACTTGGTGGGACATCAAGAACCGATCAAGAGGGAAGTGGGATATTAAGGACTGATCACAGGGGAGGTGGAGCATCAAGTTCGGATCACAGGGAGGTGGAGCATCAAGGACTGATCATAGGGAGGTGAACATCAAGGACTGATCACAGGGAGGTGAACATCATGGACATATCACAGGGAGGTGGAGCATCAAGGACTGATCACAGGGGAGGTAGGACATCAAGGACTGATCAAGATGGAAGTGGGATATCAAGGAATGATCACAGGGGAGGTGGAGCATCAAGGACCGATCACTGGGAGGTTGAGCATCAAGGAATAATCACAGGGAGGTGAACATCAAGGACTGATCACAGGGAGATGAACATCAAGGACATATCACAGGGAGGTGGGGAATCAAGGACTGGTCACAGGGGGGGACAACAAGGACTGATCACAGGGAGGTTGAGCATCAATGACTGAAAAAAGTCAGGTGGAGCGTCAAGGACTGATCACTAGGGAGGCGGACATCAAAGGACTGATCACAGGGGGTGGAGCATCAAGGACTGATCACAGGGAGGTGGAGCATCAAGGACTGATCACAGGGAGGTGAACATCAAGGACTGATCACAGGGAGGTGAACATCAAGGACTGATCACAGGGAGGTGAACATCAAGGACTGATCACAGGGAGAGGGGCAGCAAGGACAGATCACAGGGAGGTGGAGCATCAAGGACTGATCAAAGTCAGGTGGAGCATCAAGGACTGATCACAGATGGTGGGACATCAAGAACCGATCAAGAGGGAAGTGGGATATTAAGGACTGATCACAGGGGAGGTGGAGCATCAAGGACGGATCACAGGGAGGTGGAGCATCAAGGACTGATCACAGGGAGGTGAACATCAAGGACTGATCACAGGGAGGTGGAGCATCAAGGACTGGTCACAGGGAGGGGGACAACAAGGACTGATCACAGGGAGGTGGAGCATCAAGGACTGATCAAAGTCAGGTGGAGCATCAAGGACTGATCATAGGGGGGGACATCAAGGACTGATCACAGTGGGGTGGAGCACCAAGGACTGATCACAGGGAGGTGGAGCATCACGGACTGATCGCAAGGAGGTGGGGCATCAAGGACTGATCAAAGTCAGGTGGAGCATCAAGGACTGATCATAGGGGAAGGGGACATCAAGGACCGATCATAGGGGAAGGTGTATATGAAGGACTGATCAGAGGGGAGGTGGGACATCAAGGACTAATCAGAGGGGAGGTGGAGCATCAAGGACTGGCCACAGGGAGGGGGGACATCAAAGACTGATCACAGGGAGGTGGAGCATCAAGGACTGATCACAGGGAGGTGGAGCATCAATGACTGATCACAGGGAGGGGGACATCAAGGACTGATCACAGGGAGGTGGAGCATCAAAGACTGATCACAGGGAGGTGGAGCATCAAGGACTGATCACAGGGAGTTGGACATCATGGACTGATCACAGGGAGGTGGAGCATCAAGGACTGATAACAGGGGAGGTGCGACATCAAGGACTGATCAGAGGGAGGTGGGAGATTAAGGACTGATCACATGGGAGGGGGACATCAAGGACTGATCACAGCAGAGGTGGGACATCATGGACTGATCACAGGGAGGTCGGACATCAAGGACTGATCACAAGGAGGTTGAACATCAAGGACTGATGACAGGGAGTTAGAACATCAAGGACTGATCACGGGGAGGTGGGCATCAAGGACTGATCACAGGGAGGTGGAACATCAAGGACTGATCACAGGGGAGGGGGACATCAAGGACTGATCACAGAGAGGTGGAACATCAAGGACTGATCATAGGGGAGGTGGAGCATCAAGGACCGATCACAGGAGAGGGGGTCATCACGGACTGATCACAGGGAGGTGGAACATCAAGGACTGATCATAGGGAGCTGGAACATCAAGGACTGATCACAGGGGAGAGGGGACATCAAGGACTGATCCCCGGGGAGATGGAACATCAAGGACAGATCACAGGGGTGTTGACATTAGGGACTGATCACAGGGGAGCAGTGACATCAAGGACTGATCACAGGGGAGGGGGACATCAAGGACTGATCAGAGGGGAGGTGTAACATCAAGGACTGATCAAAGGGAGGTAGAACATCAAGGACTGGCTATCGTGAAGGTGGGATATCAAGGACTGATCACAGGGAGGTGGAGTATCAAGGACTGATTACTGAGGAAGCGGTCATCAAGGCTGATCACAGGGAAGTGGAACATCAAGGACTGGTCACATGGGAGGTGGAACAACAAGGACTGATTACAGGGGAGGTGGAACATCAAGGCCTGATCACAGGGGAGGTGGAGCATAAAGGACTGATCAGAGGGTGGTGGAACAACAAGGACTGATCAGAGGGGAGATGGAGCATAAAGGACTGGTCACAGGGAGAGCGGACATCAAAGACTGATCACAGGGAGGTGGAGCATCAAGGACTGATCACAGGAAGGTGGAGCATCAATGACTGATCACAGGGGAGGGGGGACATCAAGGACTGATCACAGGGAGGTGGAGCATCAGTGACTGATCACAGGGAGGTGGAGCATCAAGGACTGATCACAGGGAGGTGGAGCATCAATGACTGATCACAAGGGAGGGGGGACATCAAGGACTGATCACAGGGAGGTGGGACATCATTTACTGATCACAGGGATGTGGAGCATTAAGGACTGATAACAGGGGAGGTGCGACAGCAAGGACTGATCAGAGGAAGGTGGGAGATTAAGGACTGATCACATGGAATGGGGGACATCAAGGACTGATTACAGCAGGGGTGGGACATCATGGACTGATCGCAGCGAGGTGGGACATCAAGGACTAATCACAGGGCTGGGGCATCAAGGACTGATCACAAGGAGGTTGGACATCAAGGACTGATTACAGGGAGTTAGAACATCAAGGACTGATCACGGGGAGGTGGGACATCAAGGACTGATCACAGGGGAGGTGGGACATCAAGGACTGATCACAGGGGAGGTGGAGCATCAAGGACTCGTCACAGGGAGGGGGTGCATCAAGGACTGATCACAGCAAGGTGGAACATCAAGGACTGATCACAGGGTAGGGGGCCATGAAGGACTGATCACAGAGAGGTGGAACATCAAGGACTGATCATAGGGGAGGTGGAGCATCAAGGACTGGCTATCGCGGAGGTGGGATATCAAGGACTGATCACAGGGAGGTGGAGTATCAAGAACTGATTACCGAGGAGGCGGTCATCAAGGACTGATCACAGGGAAGTGGAACATCAAGGACGGCAAAGAGAAGGCATGGCAGTAGAAGGTCCCACTTTCTTCTAAGGGGCTCTTCTAAAGCACCTATCATGCTCTTCATAGTTCTGTGAAACCTCTCTACCAGTCCATTGGTTTGCGGTGGTAGTCAGTTGAGAACTTGTAGGTCACTCCACAGGTTTTCCACATGGTTTACATTTAGTGGGACATAACATTTGATCCCCTGTCAGATATCACCTCCTTAGGAAAACCTACTCTGGTAAAAATACCACCTAGGGGCTTAGCTTCAGCCGGAGCCGTAACAGTCCTCATAGGTATGGCTTCAGGAAATCTAGTATTTCTCTGAAAGGCACAGGAAACCCCACTCTCTGGAAGAGGGTATTAGCAACAGAAACTAGTCTCGGAAAGAACATCCAGAGGATACAGTTTGAAATTCTCGTATTAAGGATTTTATTAAACCTAATACATTTATTATTATGTGAGTTTAATCACAGTTTTATTTTGCACTCAAACAATTATTTATTTAACATAGCAGCAAAATTGTTTAAAAACGCATCATAATTCCATAAAATTCATACTCTTGAATCATTCACACATTTGTCCTCAGCCATACAACATACATCAGCCCATTCATACACAACATCAATAAGTACAAAGTAAAAACACATGAGAAATATCACAATTCATTCACAATCCAATTATTGTACAAAAATTATTATATTTTGTGAAAAACAACAACAAACAGCATGACCACAGTGATTCTTGTGGGTGGTCAGCAGTTCGGATAGGCGAAGAATGGAAGATCTTCACAAGTAGCCTTATCCACACTTTCTCTACCGGTTTCTACGTTTTAACGTTTTTTGTGTTACGTCTTCATCAGGAGATAGTAATCTATTTTCTAAAAATAGAACAAATATAAAAACATACATTTCCCTAAAGGAATATATAGACAGTGATAAAAGAAATGTACAGAAGCGCAAATGCGTGAATACACTGTGCTCAAGTTTAGAGTAGAAGAATCTACTACTGTCCTGCTTATGACCCTGAATATATATATATATCCGGGGTAAACAGAGGGCGTCATGTAAGGAGTGCTACCAACCGAAATCAGTGTCCCCAGGCAGGGCAGAACTAGATCAGGGCTCGAAACCCGCCAAATGTGATACGACAATTATTACATGCAAAGAGTGGCATCCCATGTTGGAAAGTCCATCTAATTTAGAGACAACCACAAATACTGACCTTGAGGACACCAACAGAAGTCAATCCGTGGTGTGTTACCGCTGTCATTAAGATTTTCCAGCCTTCAGATTGAGGATCCTGCTTTTGCAGAAGAATGCTCTTAATGCTTTAATCTAAAGGGTTAAAGTATATTAAGAGAATCAGGGAACCCTCTATCAAAGAGTCGTGGCCCATAGCCTACATATGAGGTTACAAGACCCGAGTCTGCAAGCTAGCCAAAATGTCAAGCATATCCAGGGTCAGTATTATTCTTACCCCAGCAGGTCGGGTCACAATATATGATAGGTTATTTATAACGCGCTTAATACCCAGAGGTTTCTAAGCACGGAACCATGGATCGAACCTGTGTTGCTTCGTGTCATCTTGTTTCCAAGTCGAGCACGCTGCCACTGAGCTATCCTCCTGGGACAATAGACCTATTGGTGGTGCTGGTGGTGCACCTCACAGGATGTTTAGTCAAAAGAACTGCTGCAGTTACCAGGAGAGTGGAACCTAAATGTGGCATATTACCACAGGCCAAAGACAAAAGAAGAAGAACGAGAAAAGAGCTAGTAAATAGTCATATAATTATATAATTATATAATTATACTCTCTACAGATTTTACAAGAGAAGGACTTCTGACCTAATTTAAGAGTCATCATTTCGGGTCAAATAGAAGCCCAAAAAAGATTTATGATACTAAATACTAAATACACCAGTGAGCCCAGCGGCTGAATACGCAGTTGGGTTGGCTAAATGAATAGCAGCAAATCCCCGTGTTCGAGCATGAATGTAAGCCCAGCTTACCTGAAGCCGACGGCCGTCGACGTGCTGGACCAATCCCCGGGTCAAATCATGTACTCAAACTTTCCCCGACCTTCAATACAGACCGGAGACTCGCATCTGAAAGGCAGCGCTGTTGGAACATTTAAATGTCCAACTTGGTCTCCTCACGTGATCGTATTGCGCGTTACGCCGTGTCTTTTCTGGCGTCCTTACGCTGATAAGCAGCTGATTGTAAAGATACGTATGGTAACCTCAAGCAACCAAAGTGACGAAACTGTACGATATAAAAGGAGCGCGACACTTAACGCCTGCGCGAGCTACACTGCAATATCAAAATTTGCGGTAGAACGCTGCAAAGGAGGGGGGACGAAAAGGGAAAATTGGTACGGAATCTAATTGGATCCTTATACTTCAGGAAAAATCAAGGAGTAAACATTGTAAAACTTGTCTGAACGGTGCCGCTATAGTATTTGGAAGAGAAAACTGGGGAGAATTAGTAATGAACCTCAGCTTACACATAGAGCTAGATGTACGAACTAAAGGCAAAGAACCATTAACAAAGATGCATGAAGTTTCAGCCAGACGCTAGGTGGAACAACAAGGACTGATCACAGGGGAAGTTGTATATGAAGGACTGATCAGAGGGGAGAGCGGACATCAAAGACTGATCACAGGGAGGTGGAGCATCAAGGACTGATCACAGGGAGGTGGAGCATCAATGACTGAACACAGGGGAAGGGGGGCATCAAGGCTGATCACAGGGAGGTGGAGCATCAAGGACTGATCACAGGGAGGTGTAGCATCAAGGACTGATCACAGGGAGGTGGGACATCATGGACTGATCACAGGGAGGTGGAGCATCAAGGACTGATAAGAGGGGAGGTGTGACATCAAGGACTGATCAAAGGGAGGTGGGAGATTAAGGACTGATCACATGGGAGGGGGACATCAAGGACTGATCACAGCAGAGGTGGGACATCATGGACTGATCACAGGAAGGTGGGACATCAAGGACTGATCACAAGGAGGTTGAACATCAAGGACTGATCAGAGGGGAGGTGTAACATCAAGGACTGATCAAAGGGAGGTAGAACATCAAGGACTGGCTATCGTGAAGGTGGGATATCAAGGACTGATCACAGGGAGGTGGAGTATCAAGGACTGATTACTGAGGAGGCGGTCATCAAGGCTGATCACAGGGAAGTGGAACATCAAGGACTGGTCACATGGGAGGTGGAACAACAAGGACTGATTACAGGGGAGGTGGAACATCAAGGACTGATCACAGGGGAGGTGGAGCATAAAGGACTGATCAGAGGGTGGTGGAACAACAAGGACTGATCAGAGGGGAGGTGGAGCATAAAGGACTGGTCACAGGGAGAGCGGACATCAAAGACTGATCACAGGGAGGTGGAGGATCAAGGACTGATCACAGGAAGGTGGAGCATCAATGACTGATCACAGGGGAGGGGGGACATCAAGGACTGATCACAGGGAGGTGGAGCATCAGTGACTGATCACAGGGAGGTGGAGCATCAAGGACTGATCACAGGGAGGTGGAGCATCAATGACTGATCACAAGGGAGGGGGGACATCAAGGACTGATCACAGGGAGGTGAGACATCAATTTACTGATCACAGGGATGTGGAGCATCAAGGACGATAACAGGGGAGGTGCAACATCAAGGTCTGATCACAGGAAGGTGGGAGATTAAGGACTGATCACATGGGATGGGGACATCAAGGACTGATTACAGCAGGGGTGGGACATCAATGGACTGATCACAGGGAGGTGGACATCAAGGACTAATCACAGGGCTGGGCATCAAGGACTGATCACAAGGAGGTTGGACATCAAGGACTGATTACAGGGAGGTGGGACATCAAGGACTGATCACAGGGGAGGTGGGACATCAAGGACTGATCACAGGGGAGGTGGAGCATCAAGGACTGGTCACAGGGAGAGGGGATGCATCAAGGACTGATCACAGCAAGGTGGAACATCAAGGACTGATCCCAGGGTAGGGGGCCATGAAGCACTGATCACAGAGAGGTGGAACATCAAGGACTGATCATAGGGGAGGTGGAGAATCAAGGACTGGCTATCGCGGAGGTGGGATATCAAGGACTGATCACAGGGAGGTGGAGTATCAAGGACTGATTACCGAGGAGGCGGTCATCAAGGACTGATCACAGGGAAGTGGAACATCAAGGACTGCAAAGAGAAGGCATGGCAGTAGAAGGTCCCACTTTCTTCTAAGGGGCTCTTCTAAAGCACCTATCACGCTCTTCATAGTTCTGTGAAACCTCTCTACCAGTCCATTGGTTTGGGGTGGTAGGCAGTTGAGAACTTGTAGGTCACTCCACAGGTTTTCCACATGGTTTACATGTAGTGGGACATAACATTTGATCCCCTGTCAGATATCACCTCCTTAGGAAAACCTACTCTGGTAAAAAATACCACCTAGGGCCTTAGCTTCAGCCGGAGCCGTAACAGTCCTCATAGGTATGGCTTCAGGAAATCTAGTATTTCTCTGAAAGGCACAGGAAACCCCACTCTCTGGAAGAGGGTATTAGCAACAGAAACTAGTCTCGGAAAGAACATCCAGAGGATACAGTTTGAAATTCTCGTATTAAGGATTTTATTAAACCTAATACATTTATTATTATGTGAGTTTAATCACAGTTTTATTTTGCACTCAAACAATTATTTATTTAACATAGCAGCAGAATTGTTTAAAAACACATCATAATTCCATAAAATTCATACTCTTGAATCATTCACACATTTGTCCTCAGCCATACAACATACATCAGCCCATTCATACACAACATCAATAAGTACAAATTAAAAACACATGAGAAATATCACAATTCATTCACAATCCAATTATTGTACAAAAATTATTATATTTTGTGAAAAACAACAACAAACAGCATGACCACAGTGATTCTTGTGGGTGGTCAGCAGTTCGGATAGGCGAAGAATGGAAGATCTTCACAAATAGCCTTATCCACACTTTCTCTACCGGTTTCGACGTTTTAACGTTTTTTGTGTTACGTCTTCATCAGGAGATAGTAATCTATTTTCTAAAAATAGAACAAATATAAAAACATAAATTTCCCTAAAGGAATATATAGACAGTGATAAAAGAAATGTACAGAAGCGCAAATGCGTGAATACACTGTGCTCAAGTTTAGAGTAGAAGAATCTGCTACTGTCCTACTTATGACCCCGAATATATATATATATCCGGGGTAAACAGAGGGCGTCATGTAAGGAGTGCTACCAACCGAAATCAGTGTCCCCAGGCAGGGCAGAACTAGATCAGGCTCGAAACCCGCCAAATTTGATGACAATTATTACATGCAAAGAGTGGCATCCCATGTTGGAAAGTCCATCTAATTTAGAGACAACCACAAATACTGACCTTGAGGACACCAACAGAAGTCAATCGTCGGTGTGTTACCGCTGTCATTAAGATTTTCCAGCCTTCAGATTGAGGATCCTGCTTTTGCAGAAGAATGCTTTAATGCTTTAATCTAAAGGGTTAAAGTATATTAAGAGAATCAGGAACCCTCTATCAAAGAGTCGTGGCCATAGCCTACATATGAGGTTACAAGACCGAGTCTGCAAGCTAGCCAAAATGTCAAGCATATCCAGGGTCAGTATTATTCTTACCCCAGCAGGTCGGGTCACAATATATGATAGGTTATTTATAACGCGCTTAATACCCAGAGGTTTCTAAGCACGGACCCATGGATCGAACCTGTGTTGCTTCGTGTCATCTTGTTTCCAAGTCGAGCACGCTGCCACTGAGCTATCCTCCTGGGACAATAGCTATTGGTGGTGCTGGTGGTGCACCTCACAGGATGTTTAGTCAAAAGAACTGCTGCAGTTACCAGGAGAGTGGAACCTAAATGTGGCATATTACCACAGGCCAAAGAAAAAAAAAGAAGAAGAACGAGAAAAGAGCTAGTAAATAGTTATATAATTATATAATTATATAATTATACTCTCTACAGATTTTACAAGAGAAGGACTTCTGACCTAATTTAAGAGTCATCATTTCGGGTCAAATAGAAGCCCAAAAAAGATTTATGATACTAAATACTAAATACACCAGTGAGCCCAGCGGCTGAATACGCAGTTGGGTTGGCTAAATGAATAGCAGCAAATCCCCGTGTTCGAGCATGAATGTAAGCCCAGCTTACCTGAAGCCGACGGCCGTCGACGTGCTGGACCAATCCCCGGGTCAAATCATGTACTCAAACTTTCCCCGACCTTCAATGCAGACCGGAGACTCGCATCTGAAAGGCAGCGCTGTTGGAACATTTAAATGTCCAACTTGGTCTCCTCACGTGATCGTATTGCGCGTTACGCCGTGTCTTTTTTGGCGTCCTTACACAGATAAGCAGCTGATTGTAAAGATACGTATGGTAACCTCAAGCAACCAAAGTAACGAAACTGTACGATATAAAAGGAGCGCGACACTTAACGCCTGCGCGAGCTACACTGCAATATCAAAATTTGCGGGAGAACGCGGCAAAGGAGGGGGGACGAAAAGGGAAAATTGGTACGGAATCTAATTGGATCCTTATACTTCAGGAAAAATCAAGGAGTAAACATTGTAAAACATGTCTGAACGGTGCTGCTATAGTATTTGGAAGAGAAAACTGGGGAGAATTAGTAATGAACCTCAGCTTACACATAGAGCTAGATGTACGAACTAAAGGCAAAGAACCATTAACAAAGATGCAGGACGTTTCAGCCAGACGCTAGGTGAAACAACAAGGACTGATCACAGGGGAAGTTGTATATGAAGGACTTATCAGAGGGGAGAGCGGACATCAAAGACTGATCACAGGGAGGTGGAGCATCAAGGACTGATCACAGGGAGGTGGAGCATCAATGACTGATCACAGGGGAGGGGGGACATCAAGGACTGATCACAGGGTGGTGGAGCATCTAGGACTGATCACAGGGAGGTGTAGCATCAAGGACTGATCACAGGGAGGTGGGACATCATGGACTGATCACAGGGAGGTGGAGCATCAAGGACTGATAACAGGGGAGGTGGGACATCAAGGACTGATCAAAGGGAGGTGGGAGATTAAGGACTGATCACATGGGTGGGGGACATCAAGGACTGATCACAGCAGAGGTGGGACATCATGGACTGATCACAGGAAGGTGGGACATCAAGGACTGATCACAAGGAGGTTGAACATCAAGGACTGATTACAGGGAGTAAGAACATCAAGGACTGATCACGGGGAGGTGGGACATCAAGGACTGATCACAGGGAGGTGGAACATCAAGGACTGATCACAGGGAGGGGACATGAAGGACTGATCACAGAGAGGTGGAACATCAAGGACTGATCATAGGGAGGTGGAGCATCAAGGACTGATCACAGGAGAGGGGGTCATCACGGACTGATCACAGGGAGGTGGAACATCAAGTACTGATCACATGGAGGTGGGACATCAAAGACTGATCATGGGGGAGGTGGAGCTTCAAGGACTGATCACAGGGAGGTGAACATCAAGGACTGATCACAGGGAGGTGGGACATCAATGACTGATCACAGGGAGGTGGAACATCAAGGACTGATCACAGGGGAGGTGGGACATCAAGGTCTGATCAAGAGGGAAGTGGGATATCAAGGACTGATCACAGGAGAGGTGGAGCGTCAAGGACCGATCACAGGGAGGTGGAGCATCAAGGAGTGATCACAGGGAGGTGAACATCAAGGACTGACCACAGGGAGGTGAACATCAAGGACAGATCACATGGAGGTGAACATCAAGGACTGATCACAGGGAGGGGGGCAGCAAGGACTGATCACAGGGAGGTGGAGCATCAAGGACTGATCAAAGTCAGGTGGAGCATCAAGGACTGATCACAGGGGAGGTGGGACATCAAGGACTGATCAAGATGGAAGTGGGATATCAAGGAATGATCACAGGGGAGGTGGAGCATCAAGGACCGATCACTGGGAGGTTGAGCATCAAGGAATGATCACAGGGAGGTGAACATCAAGGACTGATCACAGGGAGGTGAACATCAAGGACATATCACAGGGAGGTGGGGAATCAAGGACTGGTCACAGGGGGGGACAACAAGGACTGATCACAGGGAGGTTGAGCATCAATGACTGATCAAAGTCAGGTGGAGCGTCAAGGACTGATCATAGGGGAGGCGGACATCAAGGACTGATCACAGTGGGGTGGAGCATCAAGGACTGATCACAGGGAGGTGGAGCATCAAGGACTGATCACAGGGAGGTGAACATCAAGGACTGACCACAGGGAGGTGAACATCAAGGACAGATCACTGGGAGGTGAACATCAAGGACTGATCACAGGGAGAGGGGCAGCAAGGACAGATCACAGGGAGGTGGAGCATCAAGGACTGATCAAATTCAGGTGGAGCATCAAGGACTGATCACAGACTTGGTGGGACATCAAGAACCGATCAAGAGGGAAGTGGGATATTAAGGAGTGATCACAGGGGAGGTGGAGCATCAAGGATGGATCACAGGGAGGTGGAGCATCAAGGACTGATCATAGGGAGGTGAACATCAAGGACTGATCACAGGGAGGTGAACATCATGGACATATCACAGGGAGGTGGAGCATCAAGGACTGGTCACAGGGAGGGGGTACAACAAGGACTGATCACAGGGAGGTGGAGCATCAAGGACTGATCAAAGTCAGGTGGAGCATCAAGGACTGATCATAGGGGGGACATCAAGGACTGATCACAGTGGGGTGGAGCACCAAGGACTGATCACAGGGAGGTGGAGCATCACGGACTGATCGCAAGGAGGTGGGGCATCAAGGACTGATGAAAGTCAGGTGGAGCATCAAGGACTGATCATAGGGGAGGAGCACATCAAGGACTGATCACAGGGGAAGTTGTATATGAAGGACTGATCAGAGGGGAGCTGGGACATCAAGGACTAATCAGAGGGGAGGTGGAGCATCAAGGACTGACCACAGGGAGGGGGGACATCAAAGACTGATCACAGGGAGGTGGAGCATCAAGGACTGATCACAGGGGAGGGGGGACATCAAGGACTGATCACAGGGAGGTGGAGCATCAAAGACTGATCACAGGGAGGTGGAGCATCAAGGACTGATCATAGGGAGGTGAACATCAAGGACTGATCACAGGGAGGTGAACATCATGGACATATCACAGGGAGGTGGAGCATCAAGGACTGGTCACAGGGAGGGGGTACAACAAGGACTGATCACAGGGAGGTGGAGCATCAAGGACTGATCAAAGTCAGGTGGAGCATCAAGGACTGATCATAGGGGGGACATCAAGGACTGATCACAGTGGGGTGGAGCACAAATGACTGATCACAGGGAGGTGGAGCATCACGGACTGATCGCAAGGAGGTGGGGCATCAAGGACTGATGAAAGTCAGGTGGAGCATCAAGGACTGATCATAGGGAGGGGCACATCAAGGACTGATCACAGGGGAAGTTGTATATGAAGGACTGATCAGAGGGGAGCTGGGACATCAAGGACTAATCAGAGGGGAGGTGGAGCATCAAGGACTGACCCACAGGGAGGGGGACATCAAGATTGATCACAGGGAGGTGGAGCATCAAGGACTGATACACAGGAGGTGGAGCATCAGAGACTGATCACAGGGGAGGGGACATCAAGGACTGATCACAGGGAGGTGGAGCATCAAAGACTGATCACAGGGAGGTGGACATCAAGGACTGATCACGAGGAGGTGGGACATCATGGACTGATCACAGGGAGGTGGGAGCATCAAGGACTGATAACAGGGGCGGTGCGACATCAAGGACTGATGAGAGGGAGGTGAGAATTAAGGACTGATCACATGGGAGGGGACATCAAGGACTGATCACAGCAGGGTGGGACATCATGGACTGATCACAGGAGAGTTCGGACATCAGGACTGATCACAAGGAGTTGAACATGATGACTGATACAGGGAGTGTAGCATCAAGGACTGATCATGGGGAGGTGGAGGCATCATGGTGATCTGTTCGCAGGAGGTGGGGCATCAAGGAACTGATCAAAGTCAGGTGGAGCATCAAGGACTGATCAAGGGGAGGGGACATCAAGGACTGATCACAGGGGAGGTTGTATATGAAGGACTGATCAGGAGGGGAGGTGGGACATCAAGGAACTAATCAGAGGGAGGTGGACATCAAGGACTGACCAGGGGGAGGTGGGACATCAAAGACTGATCACAGGGAGGTGGAGCATCAAGGACTGATCACAGGGAGGTGGAGCATCAATAGACTGATCACAGGGAGAGGGAACATCAAGGACTGATCACAGGGAGGTGGAGCATCAAGGACTGATCACAGGGAGGTGGAGCATCAAGGACTGATCACAGGGAGTGGGACATCATGAGACTGATCACAGGGAGGTGGAGCATCAAGGACTGATAACAGGGGAGGTGCGACATCAAGGACTGATCAGAGGGAGGTGAGAGATTAAGGACTGATCACATGGGAGGGGGACATCAAGCACTGATCACAGCAGAGGTGGGACATCATGGACTGATCACAGGGAGGTGGAGCATCAAGGACTGATCACAGGGAGGTGGAGCATCAATGACTGATCACAAGGGAGGGGGGACATCAAGGACTGATCACAGGGAGGTGGGACATCATTTACTGATCACAGGGCTTGTGGAGCATCAAGGACTGATAACAGGGGAGGTGCGACATCAAGGACTGATCAGACAAAGGTGGGAGCATCAAGGGACTGATCACATAGGTAGGGGGAACATCAAGGACTGATTACAGCAGAGGTGGGGACATCAAGGACTGATCACAGGGAGGTGGGACATCAAGGACTAATCACAGGGGAGGTGGCATCAAGGACTGATCACAGGGGAGTTGAACATCAAGGACTGATTACAGGGAGTTAGAACATCAAGGACTGATCACGGGGAGGTGGGACAACAAGGACTGATCACAGGGGAGGGGGCCATGAAGGACTGACCACAGAGAGGTGGAACATCAAGGACTGATCATAGGGGAGGTGGAGCATCAAGGACTGGCTATCGCAGAGGTGGGATATCAAGGACTGATCACAGGGAGGTGGAGTATCAAGGACTGATTACCGAGGAGGCGGTCATCAAGGACTGATCACAGGGAAGTGGAACATCAAGGACTGCAAAGAGAAGGCATGGCAGTAGAAGGTCCCACTTTCTTCTGAGGGGCTCTTCTAAAGCACCTATCATGCTCTTCATAGTTCTGTGAAACCTCTCTACCAGTCCATTGGTTTGGGGTGGTAGGCAGTTGAGAACTTGTACGTCACTCCACAGGTTTTCCACATGGTTTACATGTAGTGGGACATAACATTTGATCCCCTGTCAGATATCACCTCCTTAGGAAAACCTACTCTGGTAAAAATACCACCTAGGGCCTTAGCTTCAGCCGGAGCCGTAACAGTCCTCATAGGTATGGCTTCAGGAAATCTAGTGGCATGGTCCACTAAAACCAGGATAAACCTGTTGCCTGAAGTTTTGGGAAGGTCAAGAGGACAACAATGTCAATCCCAACCCTCTCAAAAGGAATTCCCACCACTGGGAGAGGCACTAAGGGTGCCACATTCTTGGATCCACTCTTGCCAGAGTTTTGGCAAGTGTGGCAGCTTCTGCAGAATATGCCTACTTCTGTACCCATCTTAGGGCAGTAGATGTGCAGAGATAGCCTTTCTTTGGTCTTCTTAAAACTTAAGTGACCAGCCAAAGGTATCTCATGGGCTAACTGCAGAAACTGGAGTCGGTTCACTAGAGGTACGACAAGTCTTCTGTAGTCTCCAGGGGTCGACTCAGTTGGTTCACTGTAGAAGAGGCCGTCTTCCCAGTGCAACCTATAGTTCCCAGGCTCAGTCACATTGAGCTGAGAAGCTGTCTGTTGGCGAAGACCTTCCAAAGTAGGACACTCTCTTTGTCCCTTACTGAAATCTTCTCTGTTGGGTCCACCTTCTGCCAGTAAAGACTGCAGCTCAGGATGGTCAACAGGGTCAAGATCTCCTACCAAGGTAAGATCCTCTTCTAGATCTGATTCCTCAGTATCTAGTTTGACCATACAGGGTTGACCCTCAGCCTCAGCTGGTGTGGGAGTCACTGATGTGACTTTGGACAGTCTCAGAGATGTCCTTCTGGGCACAGGAGTGCTTGCTGGTTTCTTTCTGGCAGACTTAGGTTTCCCCTTTGTCTTTTCTTGTCCTGCAATGGCAGTAAGTAAATCCTGTGGACTTGGGGTGATAGCTTCCTCTATCATGTCCCCAGGAGAGCCTCTTAAGGTTCTCTCCCTTGCAGAACTTGTGAGCTCCTGCTTCCTTCTGCTGAGGGGCCTGGGGGTCAGAGACACAACTCCAAGAGTTTTAAGGTCATTAGCCAACAGGACCCTCCCACGTACGTTATTTTGCACACTTACAGGTATTCTGACAGTCATGTCATTACACTGGATGAGAGCTGGTAACTGGGGAACCATTTGCACAGGGCTCCAGCAAACTTGGTTAAGTGTTTGGATGCCTTAGCAACATCCTCCACTTTGAAAAAACATTAATCAACCACAGTTATGCTGGCTCCATTGTCTCTGATTGCAGGGGTCTCCTGACCATTCACAAGAACACTATCTTTATAATACTCTTTAGTATTATCTGGGATTGAGTTATAGACATCTAAGTGCTGTTGTTCCCAAAAACCCAAGGAAACTAAAGAACCACTAGTTGAGACTCTCATGGGCTCATCAGCTATTAGCTGAAAGTTTCCACTGGTCATAGGTACTTCATCCATCTGGGAGAAGGCTAAGGAGACAGGGTTGATCCCTGAAGGTTTACCCTTACACTTGGGATCTCCTTTCACATGACCAGGCAACCCACAAACAAAGCATTTTACAAATGCTCTCTGGAATGGGGGTTTGCCCTGGCCTCCATCTGTTGTGGAACCAGGTGGTACACTAGCCTGATTCGGTTTACCATGTGGCGTACCCTGGTTATGTTTGGGGCCCCTTTTTGGATTGGAATTTATTGGAATTCTCTTTGTTGTCTTCTTTGCTGCTTCCTCTCATCCTTCTTCTGAGTAGCCCCAGAAACCTTGTGAGTGGCCCTGTTAGCAACCACAAGTTCAGCAGCCTTAGGCAGCCTCTTAGGGTCTATCTTCCTTTGAATCAGCCAAGTGCTGTCTAAGCTCAGGAGAGCAGA